>CBVK0101769060.1:0-40743 GCA_900067695.1 Picea abies | reverse complement strand
TTGTCATCACTGCAACCACAACTGTACTTTCCATCAATGACAAGTATACGCTGATTTGCTGTCTGTTAACTGAATTTGCCAACAAGCCAAATGCTTCAAATACTAGTTCGAAATAGGTGGAGACAGTTACCAAACAATTACCAGGGCCGAGTTCTCTTACGAGACTCGAATTGAACACCTTCTAACAACAATGAAAATGAAATGACTAATTCTAAAGCTAAGGGTGGTATACACGGGATGGGTGTGTTAATGCCCACATCCTTGCAAATTAATTGAATTGGCAGCCATCACGTCGAGCCTAAAACCATATGAAACAACTATTGCCAAATCATAATTCCACCTTTCAACCATTTCCATATCAACCAATCATAAACAAGAGTGAATTCCAAGTATGTTAAAGGCCATGCACCATATCAATGTATATCACAACTTTCACTTCATCATAATAGCCAAAAGATGGCTCACATCAATAACTAGGGTTTAAATGTTTCCATGTAAAACATACAACCCACATTCATAACATATATCAAATGAATCCCATTTTAATTAATCAATTCAAGCATTCAATGTATATCACATACCATACTACACAAAGCTTGAACGTCAACCCCAAACTTAATGTCATATTGATGACCCCAAAACTTATATAAACCAAAAGTTACATAAAGCTTGAACCTTCAACTTCAACCATATATGATTGCATTCGATATGTTTGCAACCATGTGCATGTGTGTGTGTAACCCAATTGTTCACATATCATTATAACTTCTTGTTATATGATTCAAGTGCCTCAAATAATTAAAACATTATCTAAAACATAATATGTCATAATGAAAGGAGACCTTTTTGTGTATGCATATTAACATAAACAAACCTTCTTCATGTTAAAGTTCAGGTACATGGACTCAACTTTTTATATGCAACCAAGTGATAGAATAGGCCTCATAATTGGAGCTTCATAAGTTATGTCATCAAGCTGAAGAAATGAAAACGTCATCACTATAACATGGATGTATATCATTTGGTGTCAAAATCAATATACCTTTGAACCTTTTAATGAATCAAGCAAGTGTATATGCTCATTTAGGAATAATTGAAAATAAACCTCCATTAGTTTTCTCTTAGAGGGGATCCCGATCTACTAATTACACATCATAATAGTTTTTTTTAAGTATGGCTTTCAATTATTTGCAGGATATATAATTAGTGGTGAGTTTTTCGAGTCAACAAAGTACATCTCATAATCAAAAGTATCTTTGTCCTATACTTGTGTTGGTATGGAGGGTCCCCATTGAATTCCTTCCGACGGGTTAAACTCTTATTGACTATGAGAAATTACTCTGAGAGTTTGACCTAGATTCGCACCCTGACCCTATTTACATCATTGATAGGTGGCCTTGTGCTCAACATATGACATTCCATCATTGGTTGCCGACTGAGTGGTTTCCCTTGTGTTCGATAGTAAGAATATTATTCACACATTGGGGTTCATGGAACACCTTGGATTCCATTTGTCCCCATTGGTGGTTTCCTCACCTTTGTCGAACCTTGGATTCCATTTGTCCCCATTGGTGGTTTCCTCACCTTTGTCGACAGTCTTCATTATTGGTTGTTATTCAGAGGGTCTATTTCGTGTGTTATTTACATCTAGTGAACGTGGGAGACGTACTTCATGGTGGTCCTTTTAATTTTTTTCCAATTCCTTCCAAATCTTTGGGCTTCTGCTACTCCTTCTGCTAGTTGACGGGCGATGCCTTAATGCCCTCCTTCCAATGGATATCTTCCTATCGAATTCAACACATCTTTCTCTAGGATAGAGATCTAGAGTCATTATTAGTACCTTGAGGCTTGTAATCATCAACAGAAGGTTCCCTCACTATTGACAATGGGAATACATCAATGTCCCTTGATTGATATATTCTACCAGGTGTTTGAAATCAAATCCTCTATTCACACTTGTTAGATTGTACTAGGTACCTTAACGCTCATTATCATTATCACTAGGTTGTCTTGCGTTTTTTAGCGGTATACATCAATGACCGGTAATCAAACAGTGTCTCATTGTGTTCTACTTCAACACGTTTATTCACATAGTGCAGACTCATACCGCGACGGTTGATTTTTGAAGACCTCGAGATTGTAGTAGCATCCCTTATTTTATGATGTTTCCTGGGTTGCGATTGGACAATACCACTCCTCACATCGATACTCGTGAAGGCTCAGTTATCCAACTCTTGCATGTAGGTATCGTTCAATAATTCTGAGACATAGATCCATTGTGCATTTCTTTTGTGGCCATGATCTATGTTTGACATGGATCCATCGTGTGCATTTCTTTTGTGGCCATGATCTATGTTTGACATGGATCCATCGTCTATCTCTTTCATGGCCATGATCACTGCTTTGTATATATACATTCTTCATGGATGTGAAATGTACTTGATTAGCAGCCATGCTTGTAATCACACTTGAGCATGGGTATGCTTGCCTCGGGAATTGAGTTTTCTGACTTGTTTCTATGGTTGGTTGGTTGTTGTTAGATTGGATTTTGGCAACCTTCACCCTAGATTACTACTCTTCAAAGACTTATAATGTATTTCGGCCATCAGTTGCTCTTATAAACTCACACATTAGGGGACATACGTTATAGAGTCAATTGTCACCATTGAAGCATTGATGGTCTTATTGGCCTAGTCCCTATCCTACTTGGAAACAACTCTTCCTCATACCTCCTTGAAACCTTCTAAAAAACATCCTTTTGGAAGTTGTGCACGCCCTAGCTATTATGAAACATGTGTATACGCGGGTTGCTCTAAGGAAAGTTGTGTACATGCTAATAAATGCTTAAAAAATACATTTTTTCCTTATTAAATGTTGAGTTACAGGTTTGGTTAGTTGTCCAACTCCTTTTACCTATACTCAATTGTCTCTAACCAACTAGAGACGACATAAAATGAGCATTTTGTCCAAGGAGAAAGGTAATGATTCATTGTATACTAAATTAAACATCAATTTGACTACACCTGCCATGTCTGTAGACCCATATAACTCCCTGTTTATATTGGCGATTGACCTGGAAACCCTTGTTTCCAACCCCTTTCTGATCACCATCCAATATGTCTAAGAGTCTCCCTTATATTCTCTTTGAGTATGTTGGTGAATCTGAAGTCAAGACCAACCTTTCTAGCAGGAGCTTGGGTGGAGGCACCCGAAGTCTCTTTCGACAGGGCAATGCCACACATGACATGTATACAATGTAACTACCAAAACTGTTGAATAATTATAGAAACTCATTCCTTCGAAAAACATTGTGTCTGTAATGTTTAATTTGTAATCATTTCATATATGCTTTGTAGAACATTATTTGTTTTGATAATTCCATTATATTTCTTTCGACTAACAGGTAGCTATTAGTATAACTACCTCTCTGCATAGGCTTGTATGTTTAAAGTTCTTGCAGGTTGCAAAGAAACTATAGGAAAAGAGTGAGGAGATTCCAAAAATCGGGAATGACAACAAATGCATGACTCCTGGTGAGTTTACCTTTCTTCTCCTCTAGATAGTTAGTTATCTCCATTGAATCCGGTTATAATATCTTTGTTGAGTGTTCTCTTTGGAATTTGCTTTCTTTACTGTCATAAATATGCTACAGTAATCCCACTACTGTAGGTGATTTTTCTCTGAAAGCAGTAATTTATGGCACTTGTTGTTCACATCGATTTGACATAACACAAGGCTAAAATTATTAAGTGATTTAACACATAAATGGAAGATAAGAGAGCAGATTTTTCTGTTGTAAAATCTATTGTAATAAAGTAATTTTCATATATGGTATATGCTTGAAAAAATGTGCCTTAAAAGCTTAAACTTGTTGGCATATGTTTGGTATCTTTTCTCGTGAGTTGCCTAGTGTGTTGGGTTGAAGAGGAGCGAAATATTGTCCATTGTTCATAATTTGTTGTAAATTAATATTTGAGATCATCCCTAAGGCTGGAAGTTCACATGGATTAGATCCAGGAAACCTCTAGTAAGATAGGTGAAATTTCAATTTTGCATTAACTGACCTATATCTAAAATTTGAACAAACCACTCGTCAAAGGCGACTTGCATTGGGGCTAGCTTTAGTTGTCCCATTGGGGCATAAGAAAAAGATCATTGAGCAATTGTGTTTTTGGATTTTCAAATTAATGTAAATTTATTGCTTGATTTCACATTTGTTGTACTTTTATTTTTTTTGTGACTAGCAAAATCAACAACTAGTCGGGCACATAATCGCATGACACGAGGACATGTTATTCGACTCTTACCACTATAACCTTTAGATGTGGCTACGGTCCCCCATATGCGACACACAAGGTAAGTTGGGGTTTCAAACCAGTGATTTCAAATAACAGAGTGTCTGAACAATACACTCCATCATTGACTTTCCTACACCCTGGGGAGAATTTGATATTTGTTTTTATAAATGGTTAGTTGCATGTCTATTGGTAAAAAAATCATGCTTGTATTAAATGTTTGCTCTAATGTGTGAATATAATAAATGTATTGCGTTTACTACTATAATTGATTTACTGTTCAATATTAGTGTAATCGAAGTTTAGATGTTGAGTGACATGTCTAAAATCTACTTGTTGCACCCCACTACAATGTCAACTCCAAAGAAGGTTGCTAAACAAGCACAACTTATAGAGGAAGCATGCCAAGAATGGTGGAATCAACCATCTATTCAATTCCCACTATGTCTTGAGTCATCAATTCATAATGTCGACAATAACATTGATTCTTCACACATCGGGGATGGAAATAATGATACAAAGGTTGGTATGGATGATTTCTTACATGATACTCGTGCCTTGGAGGGAACATTGTTAAATGCATTCCTGCAAGATGAGTTAGGGGACACTACTCATATTGTTGATACCTTCTTTGAAAGATTTAAATATGCTTTTGCCACCCCTCTTTTTGGACATGGGTCAAGGTCTACCTAACTAGAGACAACAATGTTATTGTACAACTTGAAAGTAATGTATGGTATGCCAAACATGTGTTTCCAGGCATCACTAAAATAACTAATCATTAAGTCCCCTGTATTTTAACAAATCTTGTCACACAATTAGCAGTGAAAAGGGATTTTATACGTGCTTAATGATAATGTTCAATTATATTGCATGTTAAGTGTAGGTTATTAGAAGATAAGGTACTTCTAGTTGATAATGTCCTCCGTGGCAACTAGTAAGAGGCAAAGCAACTATTGAAAATATTAGATGTTGAGTACACATCATATCACTCTTGTTCAAATAATTATATATTTTTATATATGAAAATACAAAAAAACGAAGAAATATGTCTAGAATGTGGGCATAACAAGTATCAAAATTCAAAAGAAAAAAAAAGAGAGAGGGTTACAAGGTACTTTTTCCTCCTCAAAATGTATTGAGGCACATGCCTATAATCCCAAGGATTCAAAGAATCTTTCATTGTAAAGAATTAACTATGTTTCAAGGGTGGCATTCCTTGCACATAAGTGAGCCAATAGTTATGTCGATCCTAGTAGATTCAATAACCATGAATCATATAGAGGACACATGGCTCAATAAATTCAAGGATAAAGTATGAAGCCTTTGATTTAGCATAGTCATGATGGAGATAACAAGTATTCCCTCCAAAACACCATCTATTCTATTTGGCTAGTGGTAGTGATCAATAAAAATATTCCCCCATTGTTGTTCATGAAGAATGAACATCTTATGTTGGATCTTATAGTTCTTTATAGAAGGCAAATCAAGAGAATGAATGGCTACCTCCAACTATTGATTGATGAATTAAACTAATTATGGGAAGGGATGCATGTATATGATGTATCAATACCCATCCTGATGAAGAGGCCTTTTACGTTGTATGGCATATGTGCACACACCATGCATGATTATCAAGAACTAGGAGTTTGCTTTGGTAAGCATGTTGATTGATTTCCTTATATCCATTACATTGTTTGGCATACTTGATTTGGTGCAACTATCTTCTTTGGTGATAATGTGCTCCATATATAATAACATCACGGGTCTTTTAACAAAAGGGTATCATGGATGTAAACATTGTGGACCTTCTATAAAGTTTAGGTGATTCAATGCCTTCTAAAAGTAGATGTATGAATGATCGTGGTTATTCCTCCAAGAAGGCCACCCTTATAGAAGAGTAACATATGTTTTTAATGGTAAAGTAGAGAGAACCCACCGACCTAAAATAATGACATCGACAAAATGGATTAGGGAATATGAATTAGAGAAGGAGAAGGAAATTGCATAATTGTTCAACTAAAATGGGGAACCCATGTTCGATGATCACAACGTTTTAGACAATATGTTGAAAAAATGCCCATTGGGATGAAAATGAAATATGTATTTTATGAACTTCCATATTGGGAGGATCTTAATATTGTCCACTTACTAGATCCCATGCATACAATGTTTCATCTTCTTTATGGAGGCACATATCGTTGAAAACAAGTGGCAAATTGGGTGTTATGAGAGTTCTAATTGCTTCGAATATTAAAAATCAACATTGGCCAACAAAAGTAAGTAGAAAAGAGGTTGATCTCTCTTAGTCTTTTAAAGGTGATGTCTTATGGATTTTGAAGAAAGTTGGAAGAAAGATGATTTATCTCTAGCAAAGGATGTTATATTGGGTGTGAAGGCACCTTCTTTATATAGGTTAACTCTATAATATTATTTTCACCGTAGAAGGACATTTCTTGGGGTTAAAATCACATGACCATATAAACATTCTAAGGGTATGCATATGGATTACATGCTTCTTCTTTTTATAGTGTAGGTTACATGGTATGCACTCACAATATTATGCTAACTAAACCATAACCACCATTATCCTTTTTAGGTTCATGGTTGTGTAAATCACGACTTCCCCCCATGACCTGCAACATACATATCTAAATTATCCACATTTGTATGTTGGATTACATAAAAGGAGATTCACATGGTTCGCTTTCCACAATGGCATGGAAAGATAGTTGAGATTGTTTATATGTTTGAGAAGGAATTGGAGATGAGTTTCATGGACTTGTAGGTCCATCTTATCATTCACCTAGTTGACAAGGTTGAATTAGCCTGGGTGGTCTCATGCCATTGGGTGTTCTTCTTGGAGAGGTACATGAAAAAATTGAAGTGTTTTGTTTGACAAAGTGTAATACACAAGGGTCTATGGTAGGGGGGTACATAGTATATGAGTCATTCTGTTATGCTAGTAAGTATATCAAAAAATATGAGGACACACCAGGCATAGTGATTTGGGATGACCATCACATCGAGAACAAAAAAAAAGGCGAGCTACTATGTAATAACACAAAAGGACACATGTTAATGAGTAAGCCACTAATATTTTGGCATTTTTCTACAAAGTTATTGTTTACAATGGACTTGATAATACTTATTTGATCTCATATTATTTGTTTTGATTTCATGAATTTATATAGAATTCATAAATTGATGCCATCAATAAATTATTTTTTTACAACATGAAGGCATCACAACCATGGGTCACATTTTATGAAGAGAAGAGAAGAAAATGGGATATAGACAAAAAATGATTAATGGATTGAATGGTAGAAGCATGTTTTATCTGGATCATTTAAAAGAAAACAAACCAATGATTTGTCCCAATAGGTGGGTGGCTGACGAGATTAGAGACAAATATGGCACATTCGATTACCACTTGCATGG
This sequence comes from Picea abies, assembly GCA_900067695.1. Lineage (NCBI taxonomy): Eukaryota > Viridiplantae > Streptophyta > Pinopsida > Pinales > Pinaceae > Picea > Picea abies. Next base: position 33,007 of record CBVK0101769060.1, on the reverse strand, counting down.
TGAAGAGGATGCAATAAACATAGGGATAAATTGTAGTAGCTTTGTAATAATATATCTATGCCAATTATTCATTTTATAATGCACATTTGAATTATAACATGTATTGTGTTTTTAATAATGGCAAGGTTACTAGACACGTGACACTGTTTTTTTTCTTCTCATTTTCAAAGGTGCATTTGTTCCCATTTACATGGGCAAATGGACAACATTTTTGCATCGAGTATGTCGATGATGGATATTTCACACTTGATTGTAGAGTTACGGTTGAATTTGACCAAGTTATTCATGCTAGCCATCGTGATCATAACCTAATAGAGGGAAAGTTATATTAGGTTGGAAAGATACAAGAGATCCTGCAAGTGTACTTCTCATCTTTCCAATGTGTTAATTTTAGGTGCAAGTGGTGGAATACATTTGACCATAGTCGTGTAAAGGAAGATAGGTGTAGTGGGTTAAAATGTGTTAACTCTAAGAAGATACAGGATGAAAAGAAGGAACCTTTTGTTTTCCCAAAACATTGCAACCAAGTGTTTTTTTGGCTCGAATGTGTTGGATATCGATTGGTGGTTTATACTAAGACACAATCTAAGATGAAAACATGTTTTTGAGAACAACAATGTTATAATTCCAAACAAGGAAGATAATCAAGGTGATGGCAATGAAAAGTGATATGTACATGTTTTATCTGAACATGTAGGTTGTGGATGTGTCATTTTGTTATGGTTTTCTATAATTGGCCAACTATGTATGTATTCTTAATTATCACAATTTTAGATAGGTTTTATAGTTATGTAATTGCAATTATTTATAGAGATGGTTGACCCAAAACATGACAGAGAATAAAAGTATAATTAGTGGTGATTTCATAAGAATGTTTCATGAGTGTATTTAGGAATTATTAGTTATCATAGAGTTTCAATAATTCCAAAACGTCAATACAATACCAAAATTATTTTTCTTCATGCTATGATGTTGGATATGAAAAGTTAACAACTATCATCTTGAAAAAATATTTAAATTGTTTTGGAACTTCAAGCTCTATAATGAATTATGAATCATTTTTAAGTGTAAGATTTGTATGTTGTCTCTTTTTGTAGAATAGTGGTTGGTTCCCATGTGGCATATTCATGTTGCATATCTTTCCACTGGATTAGTACTTCACAAACTGTGTGTCGGTGCAATTATAGTAAAAATTTAAAGATATAAGAGAGAATCCACCACAAAAATTGAGAAATAAACCCTTGAACATCCAAGATACCAAAACATTCACCATGAAAAACACCAAGAATATAAAGAGAAGAACCCTTAAGGTAGGGTAACACCATCAAATACTCCTTATGGAAGGAATCACTCCACAATTCATGCTTTCGACAAGACAATACAATTCAACACCTATCCAATACAATGATACTCTGAGTATTCCTAGGGGTCTTATGCCAACTACCCCTTATTATTATATCCTTTCCTTTTAATTACATAGTGGGCCTATTCCATTATTATGGCCACATTACATTCATTATCCCCTTGGGTACCTCCCTAAGTGCCCCATATTATCCTTCATAGGTACATTATTTTCCATCCCCTTTGGCATGTTTCATCTTCGAAACATGGGAACAAGCCATATAATATGACCTACTAAGCAATGTAGTCAACTGGTACCATGCAAAGCCATATAATATGACCTACTAAGCAATGTAGTCAACTGGTACCATGCACGAGCATCCATCAATCCCAGTGAAATGTGGACAAGGAGTCCAATTGTGGCCTTTCCTTGATCTTTATTCTGGGTTCTTCTTGGGATCCATGTCTTTGTCATGTTACTATGATATCTCCATGCATTGCTTTTAGTCCTCCATGTGCCTCCATAATGTTTTCCTCTATGGTTCCATGTTGATTCATAATAATTTTGTTGATGCTCATGCCCTGGCCTTGATGACTATTGTTTATCCACGTGGTGTGAGTGGTGATATATAGCAACCTTAACTATTGATTCTTCTTCCTTTGACTCTTCAACTTGTGGTTCCTTCACTTCTTTTTCCTATTTATGCCCTTCCTTTGGATTTTTTTCAAGTGCTTTTTGTAGGCTCTTCTTTTGATTCAACCTTGGAATCTTCATTTGATGTGTCATGAGGTACTACAATTTGTTTCCCTACAAGTACTTCTTCATGTGTCTCCTTAGGCCCTTCTTGTTTAATAAAAGACATATCCTGCAATGTAATTTTCTTTTTCTTGTACCATAAATTCAAAACCTTTTTTTTGTACATTAATATTAATTGTACCAATTGAGTCCATCCAAGGATTCCCCGAAAAATATCCATATCATCCATATATATAGCATAAAAATCTGAATGCAACACGTATTTGTCATGGTAATATTTAAATATGTAAAAATTTGAATATTTTCAGCTTCGACCTATGTTCTTTGAATATTCTTTAGGGGTGCTTGCAATCTTTTAGCCAAGTTAACATTGATGAAGTTATGCTTGCTACTAGGGTTTATATAAACAATAACCTTCTCTTGTTGATTACATCCATGAACCTGTAATAAGAAGTTGTCACATGAAAATAAATCCATAGTGCTCTTATGATCCTTCTTACAACATGATACCACCTGTCTAAAAATATTTTTTCATATTCTTCGTTTGGAATATCCTTCTTCTGAAATTCATCCATACCCCAAATCTCCACAAGTTTCCCCATAATGACTCACATTTTTATTATTATGTATTTTCTGTACTAGGATTATCATCCGTGCCATTAAAACACATCTTACTGTAAAAGCCCAAAAATAGAACTACGGTTTCAAAGAGAATCACTTACTTTTCAATGGAGCTCCTTTATTTGGTTAGGGTTTGAAACCGAAAATGAAAAATGATAATAACTTCTGTTATAATTTTCAAATTGGATATTGTGACCCCAATTATGAAATGCCACGACTTCCATGGATGTACTAGTACTAATTTGATTGAAATTTGTGCACTCTATCAAAAGATATCCAATTAGTGAAATTCATGGCCGCCACTAGAAAAAACCCTAAAAAAATGCCGATTTTAAATCAACGATATCCCCACTTCCTTGACTCTATTTTGAATTTTTGTTTTTGAACTCAAGGGTATTTTTTTTAGAGGAATTCAGATCTATTGCTAGTGCCTTCAAATTATGCACATACAGTTTCAAAAATTGACCTAGATTTTGCTTTCCTCCTTTTTCCGTCAAAAATATGCAAAAAGAGAAAAAAATCTCCCACTTTGTTCCCAAGAAAGATCTCTCATACCACTTGTAGTAAAACTTCAAATATATAAGAGAGAATCCACCATAAAACTTCAGAAATAAACCCTTAAACACCAAATATATCCAAGACATTCACCATGAAAAACACAATAATATAGAGAGAAGAACCCTTAAGGTAGGGTAACACCATCAAATACTCCTTAGAAGAACCCTTAAGGTAGGGTAACACCATCAAATACTCCTTATGGAAGGAATCACTCCATAAGCCATGCTTTCTATAAGACAATACAATCCAACACACATCCAATACAATGATACTCACGTGTATCTATACTTTATCATGTGTATTCTTAGGGGTCTATGCCAACTACCCCTTACTATTATATTATTTCATGTTTATTACACAATGGACCTATTCCATTATCATGGCCACATTACATTCATGATCCCCATGGGTACCTCCCTAGGTACCCGATATTATATTCCATAGGTATATTACAACAATTAACACTCTTTGGTATCCACTATTGCTTCTAGCTAGAGATAAATGGAGCCTTCTTCATCAATTTCTAGTAAGTTGGTTTGCACCTTGAACTTCAATTTCACAACCTTCTTTAGACAAGACACATGAAACACTGGATGAATCTTTGAGTGGGTTGGAAGAGCTAACTTGTAGGCCACTTGTCCAATGCATTGGATGATCTCATAGGGTCCATAAATCTTTGACACTAATTATGAGGTGTTTTGTCTTTTAGTGATGTCTGTTTATAGGGTTGTAGGTGAAAAAACACTTAATCTATTGTTGCAAAAGAACATTTGGAGTGATCCAGGGGATCAAAAAATGCTCAAAAATCAGATTGCTCAAAATGCTCAAAATCAGGGGATCAATCTATTTTGCGTTATAAGAATTTTAAAGCACTTATTTTAACACTTTTAACATATAATGAAAATGATCCATTAGAAGCTGGACCATGAGATGTAGCCCAAGAGAGGGGTGAACTCCTTTATCATTTTGCTGCGTTATGTGTTTATTTTGATGGATGTTTATGACTGTCTATGCTGTTCCTTTTAAGTAAAAAACTCATTAAGTTTATGTTCTTGCAACTTGATCCAATTGCCCAAGACACATACATTATCCACTTGCAAAATTTGTATGCACAAACCTTTTTCATATTCAGATCATGGAGTGATGTTGGTTTTCTTCTTGCTTCATTCTATTTTGAGCCATAACCAAATTGTCCTTCAGTGTGCAAAGAATGGCTTCTCTAGTGTGGAGTGTATTATCCACTGCCTAAGCCTTGGAGGTGTGTAGTAAATAGGAAGTGACTGACAATGGTTTTTGGCCATAGATAACTTCACATGGGGTCATTTTGTTATCTCCATGATAAGAGTTATTGTACCATCATTATGGAGGGGGAATCCACTGTTCCTGTTAGTGTGGTTTTTTATAAGCAAAGGACTACAAATAGGTTTCAAATCACTTGTTGACCACTTCGGTTTGAGCATATGTCTAGGGATGATATGTAGTGCTCATGTTCAGTTAAGTACACCCTAATGTTTAAGCAACTCTTGCCAATTTTTTTTGGTGAAGCTGGGGTCCCGATCCAAGACAAAGGAAGTGGGCATGCCATGTAAATTAAAAATATGATCAATGAAGACTTGGACAATTGAGGAGGGGATAAATGGATGTGACAAGGCACAAAAAAATCATATCTGGAAATACAATTGACTACCACCATGATCATTGATTTGTTTCCTTTCCTTGGGAGTCCCACTATAAAATCCATAGAGATGTCAGTCCATATATGTGTTGGGATTGGTAGTGGTTGAAATCCCTCTGGCATATTTAAAATGTCACCCTTATTTCTTTGACAAGTGTCACAAGTAGATACAAAATCATGGATGTTTATTTTCATGCCTTCCCAAAAGAGCGAGTGTTTATTTATTTCACATGTTTCATGAAAGCCATAGTGACTCGTTGTAGGTGATGAATGAAATTCCTCTAGGACCCTTTGTTTAAAGGTAGAATTTTTTACCATAACAATGTGGCCTTTATACCTTAATGTATCTTGCTTCCAATTATAACATTTAGGAGGGTTGGGATCTTTTTGAAGCCTTTGCATGAGTTGAACAATAGTATCATTTCCGACCATTTATGTCGAGCTTCCTTGAGCCAAACTAGAACAGATAAAGGTAAGGCAAAGAGGGATCCATCCTCCTCAAATTGCCATGACAAAGTGTCATCCACCACATTTTCTTTACCCTTCCTATATATAATTTCACAATCATAACCTAACATTTTGGTGACCCACTTATGCTACTCTGGTGATGATAACCATTTTTTGAGAAAGTACTTCAGACTATGCTTGTTATTCTTGATCTGGAAACGTCGCCTTATGAGATATGGACACTAGGTCTCCACTACATGAAGGATTTCCATCATATCTTTTTCATATATGGATTTACCCAAATTTCAGTCACACAATTTCTTAATTGTGAATGCGCATGGGCACCCTTGCATAAAAACCATGCCAAGACCTCTACCCGAGGCATCACATTCAAGGAAAAAATTCTTAGTAAAATTTGACACTACTAATACTGGAGTAGTGCACATGGCATCCTTTAAAACCAATAATTCTTGCTTGGAAACTTCATTTCATATAAAGGCATTATTTTTTAGCAAGGATGTTAGGGAAGCAACAATTTTCTTGTAATTTTTGACAAACTTCTTGTAATAGCTGATAAGTCCTAAGACCCATGCACGCTCTTCAATGTCTTAGTCTATGACCACTCTTGCATAGCCACAACTTTCATAGGATCTATTCATATGCCAATCTTAATAACAATGTGCCCAAGTATTCAACATCTGAAGCCCCAAAAGAACATTTGGAGAGTTTTGGGAATAGTTGGTGGTCCATCAGAAGTTGCAAAGTTTGATTGACATGTTGTACATGAGAATCGCTTTAGATCAAGATATCATCAAAGAATACTAGTACAAAATTGCGTAGAAAGGGTTGAATGTTTTTTTTCACGAGGATTTGGAAGGTGGATGGAGCACTGGAAAGGTTGAAGGGAATCACTATAAATTCATATTGACCCTCACTTCTTTGGAATGTTGTATTTAGAATGTTTTCCTCTTTTATTTATATTTGTTGGTAGTCAGAACGTAGGTCAAGTTTGGTGAAAAACTAGGTTCCATGAAGTTCATCCAAGAGATCATCAATAACTAGGATGGGGATTTTTTTTTTATTGTTAATTTACTCAATAACTAGGATGGGGATTTTTTTTTTATTGTTAATTTACTGAGGGCCCAAAAATCATGATGCATGTGCCAATTACTTTCCTTCTTTAATACTATGATTGTTGATGATGAATAGGGACTTGTACTAGGACGTGTGAATCCAACCTCCAAGAGTTCCTGAATGATCTTTTCAATTTCATTCTTTTGTGCAAATGAATGCCTATAAGGATGCACATTGGGTGGTATACTACCATGAATAAGTGTAATACCATGTTCATGCTCCCCTTGTAAAGGTGGTGTTGATGCGAGGAATGGAAAGTCCTCACTCAAACATTTTATAATCTCACTAGGCTAAGGTGAGATAGGCAGGAACATTACCCTGGGTTTATAGCCTAAGCACAAATATCAATTAGCCTTCAAGAAATATGTCCTTGGACATGATGCTATTATCAAATTGTGTGTTTCTGTTTTAAAAAACGTAAAAATGTTTACATGTGAATGATTACAAAATTAAAATGAATCCCCGAGGGTTAGCTCAAGTGGTTCTGAGACAGACATGAAGCTATCCCCAACGAAGGAGGTCACGTGTTCGAATCTCTTGTTCCCCCTTGGGGTTAGTATTGAATGTAATTAGAGCTGATGGTTTACCCCATTTACCATCCACAAAGTGGGGAAGTACTCAGGGGTTTCCCGTGAGATATTACCTCGGGAAAAAAAAATTACAAAATTAAAATGAATGAAATAAAGAATACATACAATATGAAAAGTTAGTAACACAAGTCTCAATTGAGAACAAACCATATTTTTATTAATAATAGATTTTCCGAGTTACAACCAAAATGCCTCTTTTCAAACCTCTGTGAAGGTGAGGACCAAGATCAAACTTAGAAGTCTAAGATGGAATTTAACAATCATACAAAGACAACTAGTGTCTGAAGGAAAATGACCAAGACTAAAATGCACTAAATCAATCAAGCCACAAGCTCATCAAGTATTGACTCTGCAAAATAATCTTAGTCAGAACTGAAAATTGATTCAGAAATTCTAATAAAACTACACAGATTGCCAAGAGAAATTATTGACCTTTTGAAGCATGTCAAATATCAATGTTTCCTAGTCTTTTCTTCTTTGCCACCTTTAGAAAGATCTTGCTGTCAACAAGAGGATTTAGCTCTTTAAGGAACTCAGAAAATGAAACAATGAAATTCAAAAATCTCAATATGAAACAAGAGAAAACCTTATCATAAGTGTTTCTCTCTAATTCCTCATGTCTTCCTCGTCCTTCTATTATTCCTTTTATTCTCTAAAAGGTAGTTCTCCAAGTAGTTGAAGTACTTTTAATTATTTAAGTTAAATAACTTTAGTTAATATAAGACAAGTCATTTAATGATAAGGATCATTGATAAATAATATAATAACTAAATAGGTGGGGTCCCACTCTAGTATGCACCCTTTAGTTCAATAATAAAAAATAGCTTTTCCTTGTTGCTCCATGATATAATAATCAAATATATAAATATATCAGCATCATATAACATACAACAAACATGCATTCAAATACCATGACATATATCACTTGTATCTCCCATAAATAAAACATGATATTTTAAAGTTTCAAATATAAATATCATGGTTTTGCCATTTGTCAAAATAATGTCATAGTCAAGTATCATAATAAACATAATCAAAATAGCCCAGGGAATTTCTTTCTGAAAAATTATTCCCTTTCTCTGAAGTCTTCATAGTGAGACTTCTTTTCTTCCAACTGGGCTACCTTTGATGCAAATAGTTTAAACTTATCTTGCCACTGCTTGCTGATTTCATCTTTGAGTGAGCAGAGGAAGAGATTTTGGCCATGCTGGTAGAAGTAATAGGTTTCTTACCTTTATCAATTTGAGATCCATGTGGTGTAGTTTTGTGATCTTTTGGAGGAGGAGGAGGAGGAAGAGGCATATACTCATGTGTAATACTAGTATGAACTGGTAGTTTTGGTTGAACTGGAGGTGATGGAAAATATGCATTAGTGGAAACAATATGAACTAGTGGAGGAGGGGGATTAATGGGCCATTGATTGGCTCCAAAAGAAGGATTAGCAGGTAAATTACCCCATCTATTAGTATGAGGTTGCACAAGTGATTCAAGAGCATTAAAAATACCAAGGTGAGGTTGCAATATAACATTAGGGGGAGCTTGGCGTTGTGGCAAGGCATGCTAACCACCAAGGTTCAAATGCTTGGTTTGGATAAATTGTTGGAATTCATCAGAGTCAACATAAAAGTGAATAGAGAACCTTAGTTTCTTATGTCCCCTAGGCTGCAAAAATGTATTGGCGTTGGCTAAACATTCTACTTTTGGGTTTTGGGACGGAATCCAACGATGTGAATTTGGATAAAATTGCTATTTTCTGTTGTTTAAATTGTATTTCTGAATGCATAAATGGATTCAACGTGCTCAAAACCCCCCGAGGCACTTGGATTATACAAACTTAGCCACTCAAATTTGCAGATCCAACCATTCCTCACCAGATTTCGGGCAAAATCAAACGGAAAAAGTCACCAGAAAACTGCCAAAAGGTAGAATGTTTAGAATACACTAAATGTGTTAGGTCATCTGCCTCTTCTTCCTCTGTTTCCTCCTTTGCTGCTACCCCTATTGAAGAATCTCATCTAAGTTCATCATAGTCAAGTTAGTACATGCATAAGACATAGTGAGATAAAACATTTAAAACAACTTGTTATCATAATTAAATTGGCCCTGACATAAAACAACCATGCAATACAAACAAGAAATGAAGGGAAAAGGTGAAAATAGGGACAAAGATCTAACTCTGAAAACATTCCATCAACAACATCCAAGTCTAAAATCCATACATGCTGATTACTACTTCCATACATAATCATGTCTAAATTTAATTTCAAAATATGTCTGCAAGTGTTTATCATAATACCAATAAGCCGAAATAATTCCAAAGTCCTTTCACATCTTTTAACTTTGCCCTTTTATCATGCTGATTACATAAGCTATATCTTTTTCTTATGCATATTATTTAATTCTAAAGACATGACTAAAATTGAAAAAAGAAATTTAATGAAAGAGACTTTGAAAAATAAATTATGTAAAATGAAATTGACGAGGAAAAATAGATCTATATAATAAAAATATGAATTCCTTTAATTAACTTCACAATGTCATCAACCAAAGATTGCCTTTACTACCTTTGACTCAACCAAATCAAAACCAACCATTTGAAAAGTATTTTCAAGCCATATTACATCATTCATACATACTATTGTAAAATATTTCCTTTGAAAATGCTAATCATATATTCCAAACTAGTACATATATTCCAATTTAATTACATAGATAGGGAAAAAATGAAAACATGAATTTAGATGAATGGGATGAAAAATTAAATAAATGAAGGGATAACGAGTCTATATAATAATCCCTTCTAAAACACCTAAATTCATCTATTCAATTTTGCAATCTTCAATTACGGATATCCTCAATCAATTTTCCCTTTGATTATACTATCCAACATAAATTCAACTAGCTTTCTCAAGCGTTATGTTTAACACTCAATAATCAAACATAATGTATGTATATCATGTATATAACATAACGTTCATATATCATGTAGGTCTCGATTCATTCAAAATAAAATAAAATAAACTGTAGGTCTCGATTCATTCACATATTATCATTATGACTCAAAATGATTGTCATAAACCGACTTCCTTGAATCTGTACTTACCTTGATCGAACCAAAAGAACCCAAAAAGAAATGCCAGTAAATAAATATTTCAACCAATCCGTACCATGAAGACTTAATCAAATTCTCTTGGAGTTACAAACCATCATCAATAAATTCTCAAAAAAAAAGATGACGAAGGGCAATAGTTGAACTGGTCATAACATCAAGTAAGGTATGTATTGTAGCTCGAGAAGACTTAAGTCTGAACTTGATAAGTAGAATCATATACTTTGGGTTTGAAACTATACCCTTTTTACAACCAATGTGCAACATCAAACCAATTGTAAGATGCATTGTAAATCCATTTCCTAGCCAAGGTCAAACTGAACTTTGTCAAACATGTGTAACAAAACTTATATCAATGAAAAACCAAATTCCTTATCAAAGTTTATGAGTTCTTACTCTAAAATTACAATACACATGTAGCTAACCAAATACATATGATTTATTTAAGAGTCTGAGTCTATTGAAGTTCTGAACAAGGATGAGTTTGAAATCCCATTTTCTTCCTCATAACTTAAAACATTTCTTATTTGTAGAAGGAACCATATAGGAATTAAGGCTCGATTCAATGATGAGTTAAAGTAGAAGAAAAACCCAAGAAAAACCCATAAGTTCAATCCACAACATTGAAATGAGTTTTTCCCAAAAGAGCCAAAAAAAAACCCACTAAAGAGTTTGAACCTTGTTTATATATATGCTAACATTAGTTCAATGCATTCCATCCAAGATATAAGTTTAGGGATTGCTAATTGCCAATACAAAATGAGTTTGAATATGCGAATGTCATGCAGATCTTGACCCAACATTCGAAACCCATCACTTTCTTTTGTAGTTAAATGTAAAGGGCGAGTTTGAAAAGGAATTTGCACTCATAGTTCACCATTTTTAAAACCACAACCAATACCCATTTTCAAACAAAAATCATAGAGCAAGTCCATAATGAACTCATAAAATGTATTCACAAAAATGAATTGGGTTGTTACCAAAATGTGCAGGAAAACACAATAAAGATAACTCAAGTTCGAACCTCAGATGTATGTAAACCAGGGGTTTCCCAAAATCCTTTTTTTTCTTTAAAAACTGATACAGAAAGTGCAAGTATGGAAGACACAAACAAAGCCAATATCATCTTTCCGTAAACAATTTTCTTTTCTTTTTTCTTTTAAGAAACAAAAGAGAAGGGAGAAAAAAGACATTTGCGTGCACAATCATGCTAAACCAGAGCCAAATATAACCAGATTTAAGATAAATTTGTAATAGAATATGTAAAATAGATTGTTGGCTCATACCTTGTACAATGACGCCTTTTAAAAATAGAGTTGAATCATATATGGAAACCTCTAGGAGAAAAAACTTAGCCAACGAAGCTCAAAGCTTCTTTTCTCCACAACAAACAAAGAAAATGACCCAAAACCAAGTCAGAAAGGAAAATATAGTGCACGAGACTGTGGAGTATGTCCCAGTCCTTTCAATGCATAAGAAATTTAGTCACGTCGTCACCCAACAAACATGGAAAAATATGCCAACTCAATGATCATGAAACTCTTCAAGTCATGTGAGCTTCTTCCGAGGTGTGTCAAATCAACAACATTAAACCATATGCCATCCAAAACAATGCTACTATTATAAATATATACCACGTGTGATATCAATCAATTCGGGTGGCACTATATTATTTGTGCAATAACCATCGAATGCCAACGATGACCTGTCGGTTGTTTACATATGTTAGCTATAACTAAAGTCACGAATCATGTATCATGGTATAACCATATGTTGGTTGCAATGAACATCACTTTCTATAGTGTCACTTCAATAGGATGCCTTAGCAATGAAACCAAAATTTCTTAAGACTTGATTTAATGCGCTCCTCATAACTATAACATATGCTCATGAATTCTATGGTTGAGAAAGCATGTTTAAATAATAACTACTTTTTAAAAGATTATAATGAAATGCCCAAGCTAATAATACCTTACAATAATACTTTTACAAAGTATTACATCTTGTAGCTCTGATATGTTTGTTGATAGGACACTTAGTTATTTTTCCATGGAACTCAATAACATGTCTGTATTCTTAGTATGAATTGATCATGCACCATTTTAAAATTGAAGACTAACCTTGTATGTGGTTTGAACAATTATGAAACTTCTTGAAGAGACCATCAAAACTGGTTAATGAAATGACATTCTTTCATGTTTCCATTAAAAGGAAGTCATCATGCATCATAAAATAAACCTTGAACCATTCAACATAATATAACTTTGTTGAGTGATGCATCATTTCAAACACAATTTTATTCTTAGGAAAAGCTTCAAAACCAACACCTTTACATTTTATCCTCGGGGACCCCACTTATTAGCTATATAATAAATATAATCATAGGCTTCGCAATACTTTGCAAGATTTTAATAATAGGTGACAATATTTTGAGTCAACATTTGATGACTCCACAATGAAGTCTGCTTATAGTAGGCTTAGAACTCATAATTTTCTGGTTATTGTTTTGAAGTTGGAAGTCAAGTTTGTTGGTGTTTCATTCTTCTCAAATAATTTTGTTGAAATTTTATGATATGCTCTTGAAATGATTCACTCATAGAGGGAGGCATGGGAAAGGAGAAAAACAAAACAATTGAAATAACTAAGTTTAAACAATACATTTTGTAGGTACAACAAAAACTACATAAGTAGTGTTGCGAACATAAAGCCATTCATAAAAACCTGTTGTTTGTTTAGAACAAATTAATGAGAATTCTGCAACTTAATGTCTAGACCAACAACTTCAAATGAGCCAGTTTTAATTCAAAACATAAAATCAAAACAAAAAAAAGTAAAATTTAAATCTAAAAAATAAAATAGTACAAGCAAAAAAACAAAATTATATACAGGAAACACTAAAAAAATAAATCAGTCAAGTTTGACATAGTGTTTGAAATGTGAACTGTTAGTTGTATAAAAAAATAATTGCCCATCCATGTCTTCCAACAAATAAGAATTATTACCAATAACGGAGGCGATCGTGAAGGGACACAACTAAAGATTCTTAAATTTTGCATGCTTACCTTTGTCAGCATGAGCATAATCCCAAAGTAATACTTTTTCATCAGCTGCAAAAGTACTTGATTTAACTTTCTTGTCAAAATAGTTTTTGATAGATTGTTGTCTCTTCTTGAGATTTTTGAGAGCATAACTCCTTTGTTCTTCAACAGGAATCAAGGAATTTATCCTATGAGGGATATTTGTAGAGTTCAACTCTTTAACTTGCAATGCTAATCTAAGGGAGATTAACTCAAGTTCCATAGGCATAATAACTTCTTGACCATACAATAGTTGGAAAGGGGTATGGACAGTACTGGTTTTTGTGGTGGTCCGGTATGCCCACAATGCATAGGTGAGTAATGTGTGCCACTGACGGGATTTGTCATTTATAATCTTCTTAAGAATATTGATCATATTTTTATTTTTGGACTCGGCTTGCCCATTTCCTTGCATATATTAAGTGGACGAAGCAAAATGCTTCACCCCAAATTTATTAAGAAATTGGGTAAATTGTGTAGATATGAAAGCTGGCCCATTATCATAAATGATTTCTAATGGAAGAACAAAATGCGAGAATATATTAGATTCCAAGAATGTGATTACCTGTTCATCCTGTGCATGCTTGAGTGGTACAACTTCATTTCACTTGGTGAAGTAGTCTGTTGTTGTTAGAATAAAAATATGTCCAACAAGAGACATAGGGTTAATATGTCGAATGAATTCTAATCTGACTTAGAAAAAGAGAAATATGGAAGAACTGGTTGTAAAGGCATGGCATAGAACATTTTTTTCCCTACAAACTTTTGACATTCATCACATGCCTGTGTAAATTTGTAAGAATCTTTAAAGATTGAAGGCCAGTAATAGCCAGTTCTCAAGATTTTGAAAGCAATGGCTTTTGCAACAAAATGAACACCAATATGAATGCTTGAATATGCCAATCCATAAACTTGCTTCAAGATTTATTGGGCTGTTGTATTATCTACACAACGTAACAATAATCCATCAACAATTCTATGGAAAGGGGAAGTCCCCAATATTAGATATTTGGAGACTTCAAGACGAACCTTCCTGCATTGATGATTTTCAAGATTATTAGGACATTTTTAAAATTGTAAATAATAAATGATGTCCTTGTACCAATGATGTTCTTCTAAATCAATATTTTCATATTCGACAAGAAAAAGTGCAGACAAAGCATCCTCCTCATTTTCAGAAGAAACACTTGGTTCAAAATGTTGAGCCAGGTGTAAGGCTAGATCTCGTCCCTTGATTGTGTGAGAAGTTGTTATCATGAAATCATGTTCTTGTATTTTGGCAAGCCAATCTGAAATTTTTCTTGAAAGATGAGTTTGAGAAAGCAAAAACTTAACAACAGACAAAGAGACTATTACCTATGTGTGCTTGCCTAAAATATAATGGTGAAATTTTTCAATAGCTTTTATAAGAGCATATGTATGTTTTTCAATCAAAGTATATTTAAATTCATCATATGATAAGCTTTGGCTCATGTAAGCTATGGGATGGTCATTATTTTGATCATCTTTTTGAAAAAGGATAACATATATCGCTTCTTCAGTAGTATTATTATAGATAATGATTTTTTTTTCAAAATTCAATTTCGCCAAAATCGGTGCAGAACTGATAGCTTTCTTGACTTCTACAAAATATTTTTCGGTATCATCATTCCATGAGAATGATCTATCTTGCTTAAGCATGTTATGAATTGGTTTAACCATTTTTGCAAAATCAGAGATAAATCTTCTAAGAAAATTGATTTTACCTATTAAAGATTGAATCTCCTTTTTTGAAGAAGGAGCTTGAAGATTTTGAATAGTGAAAACCTTCTCAAGATCAATACTAATTCCTAAATCAGAAACAATATGACCAAGAAGTTTACCTCGCTTGACACCAAAGATTGACTTTGTAGAGTTCAAGGACATTCCAAATCTTCTGCAACGCAAGAAAACTTTTCTAATATTATCAAAATGATCTTGTCGATTTCTGGAATAGACAGTTAAATCATCAAGACAAACTTGAATAATCTTACCAATAAGATCATCAAAGGCTATTTGCATAGTCCTCTGGAAAGTAGCACATGCATTTATTAGACCAAATGGAATTATTTCATATGCAAAGGTTCGCCAAAGAAAAGTAAATGAGGTTTTGTATTTATCTTCCCTCTTGACTCTAATCTGATTATAACCTAAAAAACCATCAAGAAGGGATATCATTTGTGATCCTGCCACTTGCCACAAAATTCATTCCATATTTGGAAGATGAAAATTATCTTTTACACTGGCCCTATTCAAAGCATGAAAAATCAACACCTAATATGATATCACCATTTTTCTTCCGCACTGGACAAGATTAGATATCCACTCATAATATTTTATAGGAAAAATAATGTGAGCAATGATTAATTTTTCAACTTCCTTTCTAATCGTAGCTTCTAAGGCATGATTGATAGGTCTTTGCCTTTTGCTAACTGGTTTTGCTTCTTCCTTTATAGGAATAGCATGTTGTATAACATTAGGATCAAAACCATGAAGATCCTCATATGAAAAAGAAAAGACATATTTGAATTCATAGAATAACTCCATGAATTTCTACTTCTCTTCTTCTTCTGAACATTGGGCTCCAATTTTCAAAGTCTTTGGATTATCACGAGTCCCAATATTCAGTGAAAAGATGTCATCGATTTTTCTTTTTGACTCCTCCTCTTCTTTGTTTTTCTTTTTTCCAACATCACTTTATGAGAATGAGTTGTCTAGAGGAGTCAATCCTTTAGGAAATTTATTATCTTCCAAAGATACAATTTCCTTTTTTTTAATAGGCTCATTCTACAAGAAAGCACAAATACTTTTGTCATGATAAAAAATTTGCCATGATTCTACATTGTTTGGAAAATGTGGATGACATAAAGACGTAAATGTACAATCAATCCTTTGAGGCAACAATTTCCTTGAAGGACTTGCTACAAAACAACAAGCCTATCAAACATTGAATTCGAGTCTCTCTTAATGTTTGTGATGTTAAAAGATAAAAAGTTTGAAATCAGATACGACATTGTCTGTGTATATATTTTCAACAAATTGTTTGAGGGAGTATAAATTCTTCTAACCATATTCACAATCGACTTAGAATCCCCAAACATAGTAAGATGATAGCAACCTGTTATCACATGGAATTGATTGGGTCAATTCAGCCTTAAGTTTTTGATTTTTATCCTTAGTGTTGTTTAGTTTTTACTTTTTGTCCTCTTCCTTATAGTCTTTTAGGTTTTAGCACAATAAACTTAGTGTTAATGTTGGCCCAAACCCTTGGTTTATGTCTTCATCTTTATGACAAGGGTAGAGAAGCCATCGTCCTTATGCCTCCACCACCACCCTGACATGTCACCACTTCCACAATATACTAAAACCCCTCCACTTTGTCCCTCTACCTGTTATAAGGTCAAATCAAGTTCTTTTTGTACGCTGCCATCTCATTAGACATTTCACAACACATCTCAAGTACACTTTGCTCTCATCGCCATAATTTCACTTGTGATGCTTTGTCAGCCGATCTCCTTGTTTTCAACACTCATATTTTTAAGGAAATAATCTGGGATATCATCATTTAAAGTTTTTCTAATGTTTTCCAAAGATTTCAAATTGATCCTAGCTCGACACTAGTGTTTTCAGACAGGCGCTACGGAAAATGCTGCGAACTAGCTGGAGAAAGTGAGTTGGAGGTTAGACCAGTTGCAGGTGGATTTGTCCAAGCTCAAGCCCATCAATTTTCAAGCCTCAACCTCCAGGTACTCCATGAGCATTTTGAGCTCTGTTGAAGGATAATAAAGGCTATTTATTCATGTCTTCTACTAGGCGCTGCGAACTGATGGCCGACACTGCCAACTCTCGCTCTTACCTCTGTTGTCACAATTCTCAGCCAATTGCAGAGCTCTCAGCCTCTTTTACTAAATATTAAGAAAACCTTGCTGTTAGGCCACCTTACCTATCCCTTACTTGGATTTTGCTATTTATGCTGTGAATCCCCTGTTTTGGCGCTGCAAACCCTATGCAACAACTCAACACTATTAGTCACTTACCTCACAACCTATACCAACTGGTTACCATTAATGTTTCCATTCTAATTTCAAGTCTAAAATCTATCTATTTTGGAAATTGAAAAGAACTTTGTTGATAAAGTTATGATGATTTTGTAAAAGCGAGGGTGAAGTGTTAAACTAAATATTTTTGCAGCAACTTTCTCCTTGCATCTCCATTTTCCTGTGTAGTCTTCCTTCATTTTCTGACTATCAACTGTCCTTTCATAAATCTGGAGGCCAAATAGATTGGAGAACATTAAAACCTTAGACATAAACCATCTTTGAAAAACATTATCCATCCAAAACCTAAGACCTCTGTCTTTCTGTTTTACCTCTTGCATCACTTAGATTGTTGTCTTAGTTTTCTTCCTATAACATCATTGGATACTCCACAACATAAGAAGGCTCACAAGGGTGGGGGCATAGTGAGGACTGAACCTTATGACTTGCAACTGTTTGCTACTGAACCTATGATTAGGGAGGTCTTCCAAAGAGTAGGATGTTTAATTTCTGTTAGAAGATGCAGAGGGGACACCTTGAGGTAGCTAGAGAATTTGCCTTTAATTTTGATGGAGCCAAAACTAAGGCAAGGACTCTTGAACTTGAGGTATCTGAAGCAACGATAACAACAACTATTGAGATACCAAACACTCGTGAAAGTTGGTTTAAGTCTATGAATCTAAATGTAGCCTTCTCTAAAGAATTCCTTAAACTAGAATGTTAGGGAGATAACCTATCAAAGGGAGTGCGTAGGAAACACATGGTTGAATGATTTGATAATATGTTAAGGGCGATCCATAGATATTTCACTTGTGAAGGCAGGTTCAATATGATTTATCAGTACCGCATTAAACTTTTGCTGCACTTCACAGACAAATACCTCATGAATCTCCCTTTCTATTTGTTTAGAAGCATTGGGAAAATGGCTGACAGGGTCCAAGCTAAGTACAAGACAGTTGATACAAGTGTTTTTCACTCAGGGCTGATTAAAATGCTTGTGATGGAGGAGTTGAAGAAGAAAAACATTGATTGTGATCAGTTCATTTCCTCTGCACATTTGCAATTGAATGTTGCTCCTACTCCACAATCTAAAGTGAAGAGGCCTCTTCAGGATGACAACATTGTTCACATAGAGACAAGTAGGAAGAGGAAGAGAAAATACATTGCTAAAAATGCTGAGGCTCCTAAGGAACAAGAAGGGGGATCTCATTACTCTCCACAAAGGGAATTTTCACCCCAACTAGCTCCAGAATTAGCAAAAATTCCATCTGCCAAACCCACAGGCACAAAGGGAAGGAGGTTACTTTTCCCATCACCATCTGTTGCAGTTGAAACTAAATCTAGGAGGCCCTTCACCAGGTCATCAACCAAGAAGGAAAGTGTTGAAAAAGAGGACATAACAGAAGCTCCCATCAAGAGAAAGGGTAAAGGTAAAGTTGAAGCTGTTGAAAAACACATTGAGGTGATAGACATAACCACTCCTCTAGAGAAAACCACTTTTAAAAGGCTGATCAGATAGCTTAGAGAAGTCAGAAAGGAGATTGCTGACTTGAAGGGAGAAGGGTTGGCTGAGAGAAAAAAGTTGAAGGATCTTATGTATATGTATCTAGACACTATTGATAAAGCCAGGTTTACAACAAAGAGATTTCTGCCCCTCCATAGGCAGCTTAAGAATTTATACAGATAGAACAGGGATTTACAAGCTCAGATCAGAAGACTTAAACTAGAGCTGCAACATTTCGTTGGCCCAAGCTGCCACTAGAAGGAGTACTAGACTCAGGAAGTGTAGTGAAATGTCTTAAAGAATCTCAGTTTTGGAAGTGCTTATCCTTGCATTTTTGAATATTTTTGAAGAATTATGTTGCTATAACTAAGTTTTTCACTCGTACACCACATTATGAGGCTTCTACTGGCATACCTAATTATGGAGAAAGTTTTTGGGTGCTTTGGGGCTTAAACTAGACAAATTTGGCAGCTACAGGACATTTCACAGCGCCTGGCGCTGCGAACTGGTCTACATAGTCAAACACTGTGAACTCCGCTACGAACTGGATGATACAGTCAACACTACAAGATTCGCTCCAATCTCCTATTTTGATGGGTTCAAGAGGATCAATGGTCACCAAATGGCTAGGGGAGCATGGTACAACTATTTGGAGGTCAGTTTAAAGCTAGAGGATTCTGGAAACAAAATGAATGCGCTCAAATGAAACCTCATTATGAAAGATCAAGGTGTTAGGATAGTTTCCAACATTAGCCTTTTTTGTAGAAGTTTGTTATTTCTAGTTTGTACATGTGTTATTACCTCAGTTTAAGATGAAAGAATCCTATCTTAGAGGATGAAATCGCATTGTATGCTGTCATTCCCTGCCTAGGCTATAAAAGAAGCATTAGAAGACATTTTGTAGGTTCAAATGGTTGATGTAAAAGACTTTTTTGGTGATTTTAATGTAACAGAGCCTACTCTGGTTTGATGTATCAGAGTTGTTGAAATTTTGTTTAATGGAAGTCAGTTTTCTCTCTTGCCATCTCATCTCTCTCTCACTCTGAATTTTTACTGTCATTGAATGATTCAAATGATATTTTGTAGCTGTATTGCAATGGATGTTTGATTGTGATGTTGTTATAACTTTCCCAGAGTTTGTTTTAGCTTGGATTTAAGAAGCTCCTGTATCTTAAGATTTTCTCTCCTTTGTCTACTGGTAAAGCCCGATGCTAGTGGTAGACTCACTTCATTTTCTTACTAAGTCTTCCTTCTATCCACACTAATCCTCAAAACCCTGACCTAAGTTAAACAAGACCTCTTTTGTTGATGCATTTCATCTAGAATTTCCTGTGTTTTGACATTGCTGAACTAATTTTTATCCATTTGACACCATATTTTAAGACTTATCTCATAAACCTATTGATGGGTACTGAGCTTGCACTTTAGCAGTCAAAGCGTAACTTTTAGTGATAACAAAACCAATATGCATTTTCAATACCAAGGATCAAGGCTTCGAACTCTGTAATATTGTTTGTGCAAGCAAATTCTAATCTGTAAGAAAAGTTGTGAATCTTTCCTACATGAGAGTACAATATTATACCCGCACCATTCCCATCACTTGAATAGGCACCATCAAAGTGCATGTGCCACATTCCATCTTTAGGATCTAAAGAGGGTAAAACAAAATCACCATCTTCTTCAAGAAATATAGAATATACACCTAAGTCTTCCTCAATATAATTTACATGAGGCTGTGGAAGACTCTCAATATATGGCGAGATTCATCCTTCCCTGAGATAAACGATGTTCTTTCCATTATTATGGAGGGACATGTGTGATCCATCTAAAAAAATGTATCCACTAATTAATGTATGCTAATCTCTTCGTAAAATAATAGTTCAATTATTAACTAGCATAACTATGACTTGAATGTTATAGGTGGCTCTTATTTCTAGATGAGCAGATAAGACTAATGTTACGTCTTTGATTTATCCAATTGTAACTTGTTGTTGACTATTATAAGACATCACACTCTTTGAATTCTCATTGGTACATGAAAGACCCAATTCTTCCATGATAATATTTGACATAACATTGGGACCTGACCTGCCATCAATTAGACATCAATGGGCAATTTTGTCCGTTATTTTTACTAATACATAGAAAGGAGGATTTTTAACATAACTCCTAGGGTTATATACAACTAATTTATTTATATAAAGTTCTTCTTCATTTGGATCTTCAGATAAAGTAGCAATTATGGAAGTTTTACCTTCCATAAATTCTTTCAAATGTTTTTGTTTCTCTAGGATGATGACCATATCTAGTAATGATGAATCTGCTTTGATTGTATCTATTTGAATGAGAATATTATACTTAGAAGAAGAAGGAGAAGAGGTAGAAACCTCTTGACCATGTGCACCCTTGGTAACCTGAGGGTTTGTTTGTTGAGATGATGAACTCGGGGCAACAATAGTTTTAGGAGGACCACCCTTCCCTTTATTTGCATATGATTTATTTCTCGTATCAACCATCATAACATCCTCTTCTGGAGCCCAATCCAAGGCACCAATAATTGTGAGTGTAGGTTTTCATAGTTTGTAATAATGCTATTTGTTGTTTTTGGATGTAAATTGTGTTGAGAGTTTTGAAACATCCTACGTTTCAAGTGGACACTCCACCCATCGTTAGGGACAAAAGCAAAAAATGATGTTAGAAAGGAGTGTTGATCTTTAGCTTTAAAAGAGATTTGAGATTGGACCATTGAGAAGAGGTAATAGAATAAATGAATAAAATTGGCCGCTGAAAAGAGGTAAATGAAAAATATGAATAAATTAGAGAATATCCATTGATATAAGCAATACAAATATTAAAGAGATGAAAAATACAAAGTGACAATTTAAAGGAGAAAAGGAGTGAGGGTAAAATGAACGTCAAAATTATTGAATAAAAATTATTAGATGCAAATCCCCAAAATGATATTAGTTGAAATACCAAAGTTGAAAGATGATTTAAAAAGGGGGTTAGGAGAGAAGAAGATAAAAGATTTTAGGCCAAGGGATGTTTGAGGTTTAGAATTAAAAGTTGAAGAACAACGGGAAGTTAGAATTTAAATTGAAAAAAGTGTAAAGGGTTGTCTCTTAACCCTTTAGACTTTCAATTTAAATTCTAACTTCCCATGGTTCTTCAACTTTTAATTCTAAACCTCAACCATCCCTCGGCCTAAAATCTTTGAACTTCTCTCCTAACCCCCTTTTTAAATCCTCTTTCAATTTTGGTATTTCAACTAATATCATTTTGGGGATTCACACCTAATAATTTTTATTTAATAATTCAACATTCATTTTACCCTCACTCCTTTTTTCCTTTAAATGTCACCTTGTAATTTTCCTCTCTTTAATATTTTTATTGCTTATCTTAATGACTGTTCTCTAATTTATTCATATTTTTCATTTACCTCTTTTCAATGGCTAATTTTCTTCATTTATTCTTTTACCTCTTCTCAACGGTCCACTATCAAATCTCTTTTAAAGCTAAAGATTAAAACTCCTTTCTAACATCAGTTTTGGATTTTGTCCTTGCTGATGGGTGGAGTTTCCACTCGAAACGTAGGATGTTTCAAAACTCTTGATAGAATTTACATCAATAAACAACAATGAGCAATAGTTATATCGACTTTTTTGCCAAAGATCCGCTCTTTTGCTTTGTTTTTGACCTCATAGGTATTCTCATCGTGGTTATCATCACAAAAATTGCACCAATCTCCTGGAAGAATAGTCTTTGTAGGAAAATTATTAGACTAAAAATTATTTGGCTGATTTCTAAAAGTAGCTTGTGGAGAAGTTTCAACTGGGGAAGACGTAGAAGTCACCCCTTTTCTTTCAAAAGAAATCATCCGATTGCTCATATCTCGTACCAACTGCAAAACATTTGACATGTCATTTTGTTTAACATAGTCTTCACTTGGAAGACCTATCCTAGCCAATTGTTACTCAAATTCCAAGGAGGTTTGTAAAACAGATCCTATACTATCAACATTATTTTCTTGAAGCCTATGTCTATAAGGTGCAGGTGAGGTTTCATTGCGGGTTTCCTGGGAGGAAAGGAGACAAAAATACTTGTTATTTCTGAAGAAGAATCTGAAAAAGATTTTCTGAGTTTAGACTCAAGATTCTCAACAATTTATTTCTTCCTTCCTATTTCTAGGAGAGGATCAAATTCAAGTGATTGACCTCTTAAACGTTAGAAAGACAAGAATTAGTGGACATAAGACAATAAATCACCGCAAAGGCCTATTTTGAGATTGCCTACGAAGGGATTCTCTTTGATCTTGAATTTCAATGTCTCTAACTATGGCTTCCAAAGAATGCTCAAGCTCTTCCTGGGTAGACATAGTTTCAAGAAAAGACAAGAAGCAATGTTTATTTGATTAGGAAATCTTAAACCAGGTTATTGTCAGGTAGTCAAAGTCATTAATAAAACAACACAAATCATAATATACAAAGAACAAAGCTAGAGAGTAAGAATACTATTCCCCGTTATGGTCGCCAAATAAATGTTGATGAGAGGAATGGAAAGTACTAACTCAAACATTTTTGAATCTCACTAGGCTAAGGTGAGATAGGAGAGAATGTTACCCTGGGTTTATAGCCTAAGAAAAAATATCAATTAACCCTCAAGAAATATGTCCTTGGACCTAGTGCTATTATCAAGTTGTGTGTTTTTGCTTTAAAAGATGTAAACATGTTTATATGTGAATGATTACAAAATTAAAATGAATGAAATAAAGAATACATACAATCTGAAAATTCAGTAACACAAGCTCAATTGAGAATAAACCGGATTATTATTAATAATAGCTTTTCCGAGTTACAACCAAAATGCCTCTTTTCAAACCCCTACAAGGGTGAGGACCAAGATCGGACTTAGAAGTCTAAGATGGAATTTAACAATCATACAAATACAATTGGTGTCTGAAAGAAAATGACCAATACTGAAATGCACTGGATCAACCAAGCCACAAGCTCATCAAGTCTTGACTTTGCAAAATAATCTTAATCAGAACCGAAAATTAATTCAGAAATTCTAATAAAACTACACAGACTGTCAAGAGAAATTAGTGACCGTCTGAAGCATGTCAAATATCAATGCTTTGTAGTCCTTTCCTATTTTCCACCTTTAGAAAGACCCCGTTGTCAACAAGAGGATTTATCTCTTTAAGGAACTCAAAAAATGAAACAATGAAATTCAGAAATCTCAATATGAAACAAGAGAAAACCTTATCAGAAGCATTTCTCTCTAATTCCTCATGTCTTCCTTGTCCTTCTATTCTTCCTTTTATTCTCTAAAAGGTAGTTCTCCAAGTAGATGAACTAATTTTAGTTATTTAAGTTAAAATAAGACAAGTAATTTAATGATAAGGATAATTAATAAATAATATAATAACTAAATAGGTGCAGTCCCCTTCTATTATGCATCCTTTATTTCAATAATCAATAATAGCTTTATCTTGTTTCTCCATGATATAATCATCAAATATATAGATATATCAGCATAATATAACATACCATAAACATGCATTCAAATACCATGGCATATATCACTTGTATCTCCCATAAATAAAACATAATATTTTAAAGTTTCAAAAATATATATAATGGTTCTGCCATCTTTCAAAAAAATGTCATAGTCAAGTATCATAATAAAGATAATCAAAATAGCCGAGAGAATATGTTTTTGAAAAATTCTTCTCTTTCTTTGATGAAGTTTTCATACTAAGACTTCTTTTCTTTCAACTGGGCTACCTTTGGATGCAAATCATTTAAACTTCTCTTACCACTGCTTGATGATTTCATCTTTGAGTGAGCAAAGGAAGAGGATTTGGCCATATTGGTAGAACTAATAACATGCTTACCTTTATCAATTTGAGAGCCACATGGTGTAGTTTTGTGATCTTTTAAAAGAGGAGGAGGAGGAGGCATAGACTCATGTGTAGCAACAATATGAACTGGTAGTATTTGTTGAATTAGAGGTGAAGGAAAATATGCATTAGTGGAAACAATATTAACTAGTGTGGGGGGAGGGTTTAATGGGCCATTAATTGGCTCCAAAAGAAGGATTAGTAGGTAAATTACTCCAACCATCATTATGAGTCTTCACAGGTGATTCAGGAACATTAAAAATACCAAGGTGAGGCTACAAGATAACATTAGGGGGAGCTTGGGGTTGTGGCAAGGCATGCCGATCACCAAGATTCAAATGTTGAGTTTGGATCAGCCGCTGGAACTCATCAAAGTAGACATCAAAGTTAATAGAGAACCTTAGTTTCTTATTTCCCCCAGGATGCCAAAATGTATTAGGTCCTCTACCTCTTCTTCCTCTGTTTCCCCCTCTAATGCTACCCCTGCTGAAGAAGCTCATCTATGTTTATCATAATCAAGTTAGTACATGCATAAGACATATTGAGATAAAACATCTAAAACAATTTGTCATCATGATTAAATTGGCTCTG
Organism: Picea abies; assembly: GCA_900067695.1. NCBI lineage: Eukaryota > Viridiplantae > Streptophyta > Pinopsida > Pinales > Pinaceae > Picea > Picea abies. The sequence goes on along the minus strand of CBVK0101769060.1, from coordinate 7,646 downwards.
ACATGACACAACCATGACTAACAAGTGGGAAATGAAGAGGAAAAGTGAAAATAGGGACATACATATAACTCTAAAAACATTAAATCAACAACACCCAAGTCTTAAATCCATACATGTTGATTACTACTTTGATACAAAATCCTGTCCAAATTCAATTTCAAAAGATGTCTGCAAGTGTTTATCATAATACCAATCAACTAGAATAATTCCCAAGTACTTTCACATCTTTTAACTCCGCCCTTTTATCATGCTAATTACATAAGCTGTGTCTTTTTCTTATGCATGTTATTTAATTATATAGACATGACTGAAATGGAAAAAATGAATTTGATGAAAGGGACATTGGGAAATGACTTATCTAAAGTGAAATTGATGAGGGAAAATAGATCTATATAATAAACATATGACTTCCTTTAATTAACTTCACAATGTCATCAACCAATGACTATATTTATTACCTCTAACTCAACCAAATAAAAATCAACCATTTGAAAAGTGTTTTCAAGCCATATCACATTATTCATGCATATCGTAGTAAAATCTATGCTTTGAAAATGCTGATCATATATCCCAAACTATGCCATTTCTAGTGCATATATTCCATTTTAATTACATAGACAGGGAAAAAATGAAAACATGAATTTAAATGAAAGGGATTTGAGGGAATAACTTATGAAAAATGAAATAAATGAAGGGATAACGAGTCTATATAATAATCCCTTTTAAAACACCCGACTTCATCTATTCAATTTTGCAATATTCAATTACAGATGTCCTTAATCAATTTTCCCTTTAATTATATCATCCAATATAAATCCAACTATCTTTCTCAAGTGTTATGCTTAACGTTCAATAATGAAACATAATTTTTGAATATCATGTTGTTGCGTGCGCACAACAACCTCCCAATTTTCTTGTCTTAGCATCTCTCCAAGACAAGAAATTGCCCCCCCCTTCAATTCTTCCCATTGGAACCCTCACACTCTCTCCCTCATGCAAATGGCTATGACCAAGTTTTTCCTCTTACACTTCCCCACTTTACCACTTCTGGTTCCCCCTCTAATCACTTCTACCCGAAAATCGACACTTCTGCAAGTTCCCTCTTCCTATGCTAACACATAGTGTATCAATGCACGTATCCTTTCTTCAATAGTTGCATTGACGTGCCATTAATTTTTGTGCCTACACATAGGCCTCCTCCTTCAAACTTGGCTTATGTTTTGACACACTCTGCTAAACCACAATGCACATGTTCTTATCACTGATGAGGTGTGCACGATGAACACTGATACATTAGTAATGTTCACGTGATTACCATCACCACACACACACCTTTCATCAGTTTTTTCCTTTTCACTTGCACCGGTGCATCACATAACATTGACACTCCCTCCCTTTCGCTTCGTTACATTGCTTCTCAACGAAGTTCACTTCTTCTTCTCCCATGCACTACCTATTGACAAGTTTCCCTCTCCCGTCGTCGATGCGTCGGTGGAACGATGTAAAACCCTCGTTGTCATTGAGCACATTGATGATGATATTCTCCCTCTCGCTAAAGTTGATCAGGTCAGCGTAGCCCACTTTCGTCTTAAGGTCTATCTCGCCCCCCTCCCAACTAAGATCCCTTCTTGTTGTGCTCATCAGTTAATCTCCTTACACTCTCAATAACTAAACTATTTATGCCTTATTAGAATGTCAGTCACTGATCACCTACTGTGCCTGACCCAACTCATATTGCAGTCATAATTAAGTTTGTTGTGTCCCTAGTGGATTTCTTCGTGCACATGGTACTAACTTGATTGCTTTGCATTTATTAATGTTATGACCAAATCTTCAGTGTGAAGGAATCACCTAGCCTTAGATTGGTTAACCACATCATTTGTTGGTCTTGCATTGGCTTTGAAATGCACTTCAAAAGAAATTATGTCTTCCCGGCTCCTACACGGTGCTAAGTTCTTTGAATGTCAGTTGGCCATTTTGTAGGATTTATAACTTTGTGCCACCGACACATCACTACATTTTCAATGGATTAACTAAGTCCCTATACACCATGGATGACACAGGAACTTACATAATTGATTTTGAATGAAGCAACGACATATGAGGGACCCAAACTTCCATTAAAAAATGCCTTTGAGTGAAATTTTTCGACGTCCATCAAAGTGATTTTTTCCTCTTTGAAAGATGCTAGTCATATGTTTTTCGGCATTATGATTCCAATGCGATTCATGGAATCAAAATCCAATGCCTAGAAGTACCAAAATGAATCGCCTAGGGTTTCTCGCTCGAACAGGCTGCGTCGATTGTGACCCAGATGAGATGTTGGTATGGTACGGTTAGTTGGATCGCCTGGAGCACCTCTCTGCCACATTATATTCAATATGAAAGGACATTATATTCAATATGAAAGGAAATTAGGTTTCTTGGGTTTCTTGAACTCGAATTGCAGACATTGAGAACAAAAAGGCAAGGAAAAATACCATTTGTTCCTGCAGTTGGAACCATGGATATAAGTTCTGTCTAGCAGTGTGAAGCTTCATTAGAAGCACTTTATTCCATTTGTTTACAAAATTCATTTTGGGAACAACTTTTACAAAACAAGGAACTCTACGAAAATGATGGTGCACTTTATTGGGCAACATCAATACTAAAGTTGAAAGTGCAAAATTTCAAATATGCAATGAATATTGATGCTTCAATGTCTCGGTTAAAATCCAAAATGTTATCTATGTTGCTCCAACCTTATGAATAAGAAGTTTTTTAATATTTGGATGAAGTCCAGGAGCGTACATTTAGTAGTATCACTAGTTTTTGGGGTCCTTGACTTGCTATAGTTTACACTACACAATGAATCACAACCACTTGAGAGATATTCAGACCATGATCATCCCAAGGGATACATCCTCCTGAATTCAATGCAGCTCGTGGATAATCTATCAAATGACACCAATTTCCACTCTTTTATCATTAAAGGTTTGCTTGGAATGTTCTCAGACTCGAGATCTAGTTCAAGTATTGTCACTACCCCAGAAGAATTTGTGTCCAAGTGGTGTGCGATAGACTTGTTAATATCGGAAGAAGATGCCACTCTTGTGTATGATCCTTTCCATGCCGCTAGTATAGTTATGGCATCGTTAAGATGTTCTGACCCTTGTGCTCTCACAACCTTAGTGGATTTAGATAGCACATCAGATGAGGCAAGTGATGCTTATGCACTGAAAAGGAATTGCATGCCTCATGCCACTCGTGCTCAACGAAGGACAACATCATTAGTGAACACACTTGCAAATCTACATTGCGCATTGTTGGATCATGTAATGTTATGAAATCCCAAGTTACAAGAGGAATATGTGCAAGTTCTCAGTGATTTCCTTAAACATTTACATAATAAAGTCTGTCCAAAACCACTAGCTGCCGAGGAACTTCATTCTTGAGAAGGAGTTCTATTTAACCCATATTTGGTGGGAAAGAGAAAATTTGTGTTGGAATTTCAAGGATTCAAATGTCAGGACTATACAGAGTCCCTGACAGGAGGAAACAAGAGACAACTTCACTTAAGGAAAACATAGGTTCATGCCTAAAACCCTAGCGAATGAAAAAGAGGAAATAGAGTATGTTGAAAGGTCTCTGTAATTGTGGACACTCAGGAAGCTAATGTTTTCAAGGGATTAATGATAAGCTTGCACCTATTAGAAAGGGAATTCGACATACATAAAGAAATTGGAAGGATAACATGGCTAGCAATACCAGGTGCAATGTAGAAAATGTTACATAAATTGTGCATGATGACAATGTTCCCAAGGTTTATTTTATGTCCACATGTCCACACAGGATGAGACTCATGATGATAAGATATCAAATGATATAAACTATGATAATCATATTTTCACAGATGGAAACAAAGAGGATGTGGTAGGATTTGTGGTGCAAGAAAGTGAGACAACATGAGTACTTGCTGGGAATTTCGCCAAATCTACCAACAACAACGAGAATATATTCACCGACATCCCACCTCCAACCCCAACCATAAGCTGATCAGATTCCATCACTCAAAAATTAAACCATTGCATAACAAGCTCAACAAGTGATGAACCCAAGGCAAAAATGTAGCTGAGTAGTTCGTAGAAACAACTTTGAAGCAAGGGTGGAAACCCTACCCAGACTACCTTATGTATCCTAGTCGTAAATTTTGACTCGGGCGTCCATTTCACGTGTTCTTGATATCTTTGGAAAGGTACTTCTGAGGTATATAACTTCATAGCTATGAAATATGAGAAATTCCTCGCTAGATTTATGCATTTTTTAGGATTCGGACTTGACACTTCGTAAAAAACCCTAGGAGAACATGACACCTCAACCTTGAGTAGGAAGGCTAGGATCAGGGAGGCCAACAATGATAGAGGAGAAACAAAGGTAATCAAAGTCAAATGACCGAGGAGGGAGTTCAAATGGATAAAAATCGATGCCCCAATATATGAATCAATTGTTACGAGAGATGAGGTGCACTAAAACCAAAATATACTATGGCCCACTAGCACCAATAAACAAATTCAAATTGTAACCATTGACTATCCCCCTCATCATTACAAAGGTGATAAAGAAAAAAGTAGGGAAATGAAAAGTCACCAGGGTGGGAAGAAGGCCAAGGGTCACATCGACCTCTAATAAATACCATAATTGTATCCGAGAGAGGGGATTTTGGCTCTTCAAACATTGTACACTTATGAACTACTTTGGGAATACAATGTCAACTAAAATTGGAGAGCGCTCCTTAGAGTTTTCATTTACTATTGTTGAAACTGTTAATACAAAGAAACCCTCAGGGCCAACTTTTGATAGAAATAAGAACTTGCATGTGTGGCTTTTTGCTGCGAACTATTTAAAGTAGAATGTATGGTGTTCACATGGGCTATAAAGACATGTTTGCATATGGACTATTCTAATGCAAGCTATGTTACTCTTATTGTTTGTTACTCTTTCTTATGTTATGTTTCCTTGAACACATGAGTTGTTTATGTATGTACATATATGGTTTAGAATTTTTTGGTTATGTTTATGTATGCATGTGTTTCTAACTTTGCACCTTCATGACAACTATCTGATTGGGGTTTTTAGAAGGGTTTTGTTTCATTACAGCTCATGCGGTTACGATAGTTTTCTCCTGGCTAAGCTAGGATAGGTTTAAAGTAGATTAGACTTGAATTTAGATAGTCTTCATCTGCATCTTTCATTTGCATAACCATCCATCACTCACCTTCATTAGTGGACTGGGCCGCAACTGGTAAAACCAAACCAACAATGGCTGCCAGGCCATAATTCAGATGGGTTCCCTATTACAAATGGTGAGAGGTCTAATTGGGACTTCTTACCGGGGGTAATCCCTTACTGTTTTCGGGCGAATTTAGACCCGTCAACATATTTTTCACTAGAAGGAGGGATGAATGACAAGCTTGCCCATGTGGAGTCATTTCAATTAAATTTTAGCCAGCCAATGGCTCCTCTCCATACCTCTGCATGGGATGACCCTTTAATTCTTCTTATATCCACTGAGGGCATTCCAGTTAAGACAATCAATCTCTTGTCAAACCCCAAATTCAATGGTGAAGGGCATGTATCTGCACTTACACATCTCAAACTATTTGACATCACTCAACAAAAACTTAATATTGTTTAGGACAATGAAATGTGTCGAATATTCATTCTCAAATTCGAAGGATGAATTAAATCTTGGTTTAGGACTTTGCGAGTGAAATCGATTCATAGCTGGAAATAACATATGGATATATTTCTCGCTGGTCATGAAAATTATATTTATGACAAACTTTTTGATGAACTTGCAGAAATCCGTAGGCTCGGAAATGAATCTATGGATGATTTCTTTTGAAGATTCATGTGGATTTATAGCAGATTTCCTGAAAGTGACGAACCCTTTGGACAAGAAATATTGAATTGGTTTTCATACCTAGTTTCTATTTTTGAAGGGTGCGATATGGATGAAGAAACCATCTCCCATTCACAAGATTTAGTTCTGACCATGAAAGATAGGGGACACACAATATCTAACCCACACTCTGACACAACTATGGGGGAATACTTATCAAAATTAGTAAACCCATTATCCCTAGAGTGTGAATTATTCAATGATTTCCCTACAAAAAATAATAAACATAATGAACATCATTTTCAGAGTATGAAGATTTGCATTTCCTTTATACAAATCTGTTCGACGCCAATCACACACACGGGCAACCATCTGCCTATCATACAATACACTCTTTGCATTACTCCTTTAGCAATGAAACATTTAATGATATACTAGATCAAGAAGAGTGGCTAGCCTTAATTGATAAAAACACTCATCCTTAACAATACTTCATTCAAAATGCATCACTTTTAAAGTTCTTTGCAATTTGATTTTCCAGAACATGGTGAATCACAATATGATTTCGATGTCCCTATTTTCGATGACTACTTTTCTATTCTGGAATTGAATGCCAACACCAATTTATCATTCGTTTGTCCTGCACAATTTGAAATTTCTGACCTCGATGCACAAATGTGAAGAACAACAAATACAAAGTGTGCAAAGTATAACAATTTCTCGAATCTCCATAAAGATATCATGTCAAACGAACAACCTATCTGTTAGGATATTTAGACTCTTAGGGGTTAATTAAGATCTACTTGGTCAAATGTGTCGTTAGGTAAAAGTGTGTTTCTTTAGTATGCATTAGTATGCATTTGTAGTTAGGAAATCCGACGGTCATGATTTGTTCCCGACATCGAGTGATTCGACGGTTCATATTCTCCTCGATCTTAACGACCATTGATCCGTGGCTTAACACCCGATTGGTCCATGATATCTATTTAAAGTAACACCCGATTGGTCCATGATATCTATTTAAAGAGCATGGAGGGTCATTGTCCAATGATCTATTGTAAGAAACTCTCTTGTAAAATCTCTCTGTAATATTTTTTTGTTGCATTAATAAACTACTCCAAGTGGCTGCTTTGGTTGGGGCCATGGATGTTTCCCCGTAGGGGTTTTTCCACGTCAAAACATCAGTGTGGTGATATTTGATATGGTTTTGTGAGTGGTTAATGAAGGTGTTCATCCTATATTAAAATACATGTTTTTTCGAACATGGTATCAGAGCTTGTTTGAAGACCCGCTCCTGTTGCAGATCAAGATTGTGAAGTTGAATTGCCTCATCTCCATTTTATGCCATTTTCATAGATTTTTGTGCTGAGAGGACTATTCCATTGCGTCCGGAGCACTCACTTCAGTTAGGAACATTTTTCTTTTCAATCGAAAAGGTTTATGTTTTTCCAAGATACAACCATTTCAGTCAGATCCAGAGGTATAAAACCTGAATACACCATTTTTAAATGTTTGCAGAGTATTATTTTGGTTTTATATTGTTTCTTTCTAGGTTGCTACTCTTTTATATCCGCGTATGCTATTTTCCCCATGCCCTGTGCGATCTCGACAAATCAGAAACATATAGGAAAATGTGCATTTTCCGGCTAAGCTAACCGAGATCTAACCCTTGCTATCATCAAGAAGTGGAAATTTTTTCTTGTGTGAAAAGAGTATTTTTTTAGCACACTCTCCAAGGCCGTCTTCAACAACAACAACAACAACA
>CBVK0101769058.1:0-11240 GCA_900067695.1 Picea abies | reverse complement strand
ACCAGGTTGTACAAGTTTGAAAACTTTGGGTCATCATCTTTTTCATCAGTTTTTGTTTCTCATAGCAATGAATTGAGCAAACTTTGGCATGAGCGGTGTGGTCATCTAAACTATCGCTCATTTCAACAACTATGCAATCAACATATGGTGACTGGACTTCCTCTTGTTTTACGAAGAGATGGTGTTTGTGTCTGTCGGTTGTGTTTTCGACAAACATCGTCGGGACAATTTTGACAAACATGCCTCTTGGCACACCTCGGGCCCTTTGTAGCTTGTTCATAGTGATTTGTGTGGTCCACTTTCTTCTCCTTCTTTCTCCGGGTGCAAGTATTTCTTAACTTTCATTGATGACTTTTCCAGACGTACCTGGGTTTACTTCTTAAAAATTAGGAGTGAATTTTTTGACAAGTTTTTGGCCTACAAGGCCCGTGTAGAAAAGAAATCTGGACACCAAATTCAAAGGTTAAGAACATATAATGGAGGCGAATATGTGAACAATAATTTTACAAGTTACTGCACTACACAGGACATTCAAATGCAACACACTGTTCCATACACACCACAACAAAATGGTGTTGCTGAGAGAAAGAACCACACATTAAAATAAATGGCTATTTGTATGATCCAATCTAAGGTATTAAGTATAAAGTATTGGGTGGAAGACATCAACTGTGAAAATTACATAGTAAATCACACTACCACAAAGGCTCTTAAAAATATAACAATGGAAGAAGCTTGGACTAAAATTAAACCAGATGTAATTCACTTCCGTGTATTTGACAGTATATCATGGGCTCACATTCCTAATGAGAAAAGGAAAGCATTGCAACCTAAAAGTGAGAAGTGTATATTTATTGGTTATTTTGAAGATGTCAAAGGTTATGGACTTCTTCAACCACATTGTAATGAAATTATTATTATAAGAGATGTCAAATTTGATGAAAATCTGTTGGCTTGCAAGCCTAATTCGACGTTTGTGCCTTGTTTGGCCTGCGAGCCTAATTCAATGTTTGTGTCTTCTTCGGCTTGCGATCCATCTTCGACGTTTGTTTCGTCTTCTGTTCTGGTTTCTTCTTCAAATGATGAAAGTGAGGATGAAAATCCACCTACGCCTGCTCACCTTCCTCCAGATGAGTCCTTTGAACCTGAACCAACACCAACTCTAGCTCCACTGCTTCCTAGGTGGGCCCGTTCAACATGAGAAGTAGTTGGTGATCTTTTTGGTGATCCTTGAAATCAGCATCAGATACATTCACAATTCCAAAAAGCCTCTTCTCTTTTGTCTCAAGTTTTAGAGACTCATGATTCAGAGACATTTGCAGAAGCTTTAGGTCATCCAGATTGGGATACAATAATGAATGAAGAGTATCATTCTTTAATGGAAAACAATACTTGGGATCTTGTACCTCTTCCAAAAGGAAGAAAACTTGTAATATGTAAATGGATCTACATAACTAAGTATGCATTAGATGGAAGTGTTGAAAGACACAAGGCTTGGTTAGTTGCCAAAGGATTTTCCCAAGTTGAAGGAATTGACTATAATGAAACCTTTTCCTTTGTAGCCAAAATGAATTCCACCCGCCTTGTTCTTTCCCTTGAAACCTCACATAAATGGGAGGTCCATCAGATGGATGTTAAATCTGCCTTCTTTCACAAATATTTGAAAGAAGAAATATACATGGAACAACCTCCTGGCTGGGTCCAGAATGAGTCTAGCCTTGTTTATCACCTTAAGAAATCTCTTTATGGTCTTAAGAAAGCTCCCCGATCTTGGTATGCCAAAATGGACAACTTTCTTATTGACACTGGATTCTCTAGATGCCATTTCGATCCTAATGTCTATACCAAGAAAGTAGGAAGCCATCTCATAATCCTTGTCCTTTATGTTGATGACCTTATCCTTACTAGTAGTGACTCAAAACTTTTAAACCATGTGAAAACCAACCTTAAGAAGAAATTTGAAATACAGACTTAGGATTTTTGCACTATTTCCTTGGCCTCCAAGTTTTGCAAACCAATGAAGGAATTTTTCTTTCCCAGTCTAAGTATGCTTGTGATATTCTTCGTCGTTTTCACATGCACGATTGTCAACCAACCCCTTCTCCCTTCTAGTCTGAAGTCAATCTTGCTGCCACCTGTACTTCTCTCGAAGTTGATGCCACCTTGTATTGTCAGTTAGTTGGTAGCCTCTTATACTTGAATCATACCCGTCCTAATCTTTCCTTTGTTGTTGGTCTTGTTGCCTGGTATATGAAAACACGCCATGAAATCCATTGGAAAGTAGCTAAAAGGATATTTTTCTATGTTTGTGGTACAGTTCAGTTTGAGATACTTTACAGTTTAGGGGGGACTCCTTTATTGGTTGGTTTTACTGATTTAGATTGGGCCGATGACCCTAATGATCGAAAGTCTACTGCAGGTTATGTTTTCAGCCTTGGTTCAGGACTTGTCACTTGGGCCTGTAAGAAACAACAGGCTATTGCACTTTTTTCAGCAGAAGCAGAGTACCGAGCAATGGTAAATGAAAGTCAGGAAGCCTTATGGCTTCGACAGATTCTTTCAGATTTTGGATTCCAGCAGCAACATCCGACCATCCTTTGGTGTGACAATCAGAGTGCCATCAAGATCACCAAAGACCCAGTTCAAAATCAACACAACAAACACATCGATCTACACATGCACTTCATCAGAAAGCTCATTCATGATCAAGTTATTGAAGTGCTCTTTTTCCCTACAGAAGATCAAGTTGAAAACATTTTCACAAAGTCTCTTACATAAGCAAAGTTTTCCAAACTTTGATCTATGTTAGGAGTTCAGAAAGTTGTCATTAAGGGGGGATAGGCTCTAATGCCTCCTTCCTTCTCCTATTGTATCACTATTGTAAATCCTTCAATCCTATCCCAAGTTGTTGTTAAGGGGGGATGCTAGGATATTTAGACACATAGGGGTTAGTTAAGATCAACTTGGTCTAATGTTTCGTTACGTAAAAGTGTGTATCTTTAGTATGCATTAGTATGCATTTGTAGTTAGGAAATCCAACAGTCACGATATGTTCCCGACATAGACTGATCCAACGGTTCATATTCTCCTTGATCTTAACAACCATTGATCCTTGGATTAACACCCGATTGGTCCATGATATCTGTTTAAAGAGCATGGAGGGTCATTTGTCGATGATCGATTGTGAGAAACTCTCTTGTAAAATCTCTTTGTAATATTTTTCTTTTGCATTAATAAATTGCTCCAAGTGGCCGCATTGGTTGGGGTCGTGGATGTTTCCCCGTAGGGGTTTTATCACATAAGAACATCGGTGTGTTGATCTTTGATCTGGTTGTGTGAGTGGTTACTGAAGGTGTTCATCCTCTATTGGAATACCTGTGTTGTTGAACACTATCACCATGCAAAACACAAGAAACATTGAGCTGAACCAGGAAATGCTATCATCTCAATCTGCTCTAGAATTACATGCTAATCCTCAGGGGCAGATGCCTAAATCACTCTTGGATTCTATTTTAATTCTCCAACACTCTTCACATGATTTCATTGATTTCATGGGAGAAGATACGGAGTCACATTTTTCTCAATGTTTCCATTCAAAAATCGAATATCATCTCTCCCCTCAACATGTGGAGTATGTGAAATTTGAACCCAGGGAGATCTACATCGATAATGAAGAACTCTAATTTCAAGTGATGATTATGTCAAGTTCTTGTTGTGTTACTTCTACTCCTGGGATGAGCAACACCACCCACTCCGACACTCCCTTACAAATTACTTTGCATGCAAATTTCAGTCACGAGCCTCATCAGGTATGTATCTCGTTGTTTCTTTCCTTCCAACAGTCATATAACGATTATTATAAATAATATGACATTGTTGAATCTTGATTGGCGGAATCTTACACATCCACACTTACCATGAACAATAACACTTTCAAATTCAACCTGATGGGTGGAGACTTAATTGAATTAATTTTTCCAATCCTTCATCCCGCACTGCTTCATTTTCTGCGATTGACCTTCAATGTACATGCGATCACATGTTTGGAGTTGCTTGATTGGCTTCACTGGCACTACACTTACACCTAACCTTCTTTCAACTAGTATAGGTTAGGTTAGGAATAGGATTAACATAGTTCTTTTGCTTATTTTTCATAATTTAGATGTTGATCCTTTTTTAGTTTTAGCGTAGATTTTGTTATGTTTTGATCGCTTCAATAAAGATCACTTGCTGCGATTAGTCTAGTTTGTAGTTCTTGAAGGCATGCTTTAGTTTAAGTTGTTTTTCCTCAAAGGATTCTTGCTTTTCATTTAATTCTTTTTGTTTTCCTCTAACTAAAAGTTTGGCTTAATCTTGATTTTCCTCCATCTTCATGAGGAAACTATGTGCAGGAACTCTTTGAGAAGTTTGATTGCAAAATTCACTAGTTTCAACAACGCTTACTTTGATGTTGAGAGTTACATAATCGATTATCTTGAGATGCTGAAAGAATAGTTGTTGAGTAATGCGAGACAAATAGAACAAGATAGAAACCAAACTAAGGGAATTTCGTCGGCTGTTCATAGCCTTACTCAGAATGGTGTTAATTCAACATAACCATTGAAGTGCTTGTTGCTCTATAATAGAGGGTATGCCTCACACTTTATGGTGCATTTACCCTTTTCCTAGTCTTAAAATATGTTTTCAATCATGGGGAAAGTAATGGTGTACTTCGCATCTAAAATATGCCTCAAGGAACATAGTATCAAGTTTAAGTTTGTTATCACTCCAAGAGTCACCCCCAGACTGCAAATGGGAGTAAGCTTGGTGACATACAAATTTATTTAATTTTGGTTTGAAATCAGGGATCAACAAGACTTTAAAAAAAGTAAAAGACAACATATATCACTGCAAATCGATGATGAACCATTGGGCTATGGATTCATAAACAATCTGCTCAATGAAGGCATTTAAGCTGCCTATAAGACAAAAGATTTATATAATGATGAAGAGAAGAATAAGAGAATTAACATAAAGACGAATATTCGCTAAGCATATATCCTCTCTACAAAGAGAATTTAGATGTCTCTGAACAATAAACAATGATAAATAGGCAAGCTTATGACAGATCCTCTATTGCATCAAGAATCTATCAATCAAAGAAAAAATTTAATCCTTAAAATCAGAAATACATTCAAACAAGATGAAGAATATAACATAGTACATAGAAGACAAATATGATGAAACAACTCATATGAATCTTCAATAACATACAATTTACATCCACATGCCCCTTCGGCTTACAAACTGAAATATACAGTCATTCCATTTCTCCAAACCCTCTTTGGTCTTGTCCCCCCGCTCAATTATATCATTCACAGATGTATTTATAATCAAAACAGAAGAAAACAACTAGGAGTGCGAGCTGGCCTTCCTATCCTAGGATTCTCCACAAAAAGCTACAAGTTTAACATCTGTACCGATAGATCTAACAAACTGCTAAAATCAATGAGCCTGTTGGCAACCAAAAATGAATGACATGTCTTGCTGCTTGGGTGCCTCTTCTACAGTGCCGTGTGTCTTCTCTTGTCTATCCTGTTCCTTCTATCAGAAGGAAACTCTGGTCAGTATGGGCCTGCAAGAAAAATTGCCCTCTGTGGTACTTCGGGCTTACAATTTTCTGTCTCCTCAACCAGACCCTCCATGCTTCCATTTAAAGGGGTAGTCAATTGTTCAACCACCTGTCCTTCTTTCATTAACTGATTTCTCCTTGGGATCTGGATGAGGCTTAATGCTTAGTTTTTTTCCACGCGCTGCTCTCGGATTGGACCCTATATAATCATGTGATTGTGGAAGTTTCCAAGGGCGGTTTGGATCCACACTGCCCTGACCCCTGAAATCCACCACCAAATTCCACGTACCTTCTTCGCTATACCATGGTTTTGATTGCGGGACTGCTCTAGAATTTTAACGTTTGAGCATGTTCCGCCCCTGCAATGAAGTGTGTCCGTCGATCTGTTGCAATCTGCGATCTGGGTAACCCTACTATTTTAGCACCCCTGCTAAAATTTATCCGTCTGCCAACTCCATAATCCTTTTAACCATGTTCAGAGATGGAGCCATTTTTGGTGCTTGGGAGCTTTGAATGCCGAGCAAGAATATCTCCCGAATCTGACATGGTGGCCTAGCGTCATTGTGTTGTCACAACTATTGATGGATGAGCGCCATGTGTCTTTGGCACTTCGGGCTTCAAGAGTTTTGGATTGTGAAGCATGAAAAACTCCTGGAGTGGTACGGGTCCGAAGTGACGTGGTAGCCTGAACTGAATGTTATGCATCCTCGACGGATGAGTGCCATGTGTTGAGTTGAAAAACACATGTGGAGTGGTAGGTCCTGAAGCGATGTGGCAGCTTGACGTCACTTCGTGACTTAGGCTCTTCGGGACTTCAAGATGTTTGGATGGAAATCTCCCAAAGTAACTTTCTCCCGGTTGACATGGAAACCTCTCGCTACTTCGACGCTTCAGTCTTCGAGAGATTTTGAACATGGGCATGAATATATCCTGAAATGACTTTCTCCCGGTCAACGTGGTAGTCTCTCGTTACTTCGACACTTCAGGATTTCAGGATGTTTGGATGGAAATCTCTCGAAGTAACTTTCTCCCGGTTGACGTGGAAACCTCTCATCACTTCGAGACTTTGACACTTCAAGGCTTCTGTCTAGTCGTTAATCCTTGTGCGACTTTGAAATTCCAATTGCACGAGAGTCACTAATCTCAACTGTACATGGGATCTCCACCATTGAAAATTGAACCTGTTTGTTTTCTTGAATTTCAAGCCTGAAATGGACTACTTTGAAAGCTGCATTTTGCTCATAGTTTTTCCTTATGCATACAACATACTTGATCGGCCTAACTTTATCAACTAGAAGAGGAAAAAATTATAGCAAGGTATGCAGAAAAGAGAGAGACAGGGCATAGGTGCATACCTAGGTCTTAACAACAACTACATATGACCCATGACAACTTTATATGATAACAAAGTCTAGATCTGATCTACCTCAAGTGAGATCCAATCTCAGGGATACTGATCAATCAAATGGCTCTCAAGCACACATCTTTAGGGAAAAACTAGTAATCATCACATATACAGTCATTTGTTTCCCAAAGGGAAGAATTTCAAATAGATTTTGATCATGGAAAGATATATCCGCTCAAGAGGAAGGATAAGAATTGAAGAAGACACATGTGTGCAAAGGATTTGGATAGATTATGCACAGTGAGAACTATGGAGCATAAGTGTTAGGGGTGGAGGAAGTGAAGAAGAAGAAAATATCTCATAAGGGAAAAGCAAAGAAATCTGATGGACAACAAAGTGGAATTCTAGAAAACCCTTTCCCATTGAAGCACAAGGCTGCACAATGGAACTAAAAATCTTCGGAATCATGATGAGCGGTGTAATTCTCAGTCAACACTAGCACCGAAACCCATTTGAATGATGCGTATTAGCTTTCACATGGATTAATTGTTTCAAGAAGCTGCAAACTTCTAGCTGGTTTGAATGCATGAATATCCTTAAAGCCACTCAAAACATTATCATCCAATATCTCTTATCATTTTACATTCTTTACCGACTGCATGCATTTAATCTTCATTTTGTGAAAATTTCATTTTTCAATCGTGACAAAGACATGGACTGAGTTCATCTCTAACCTTGAATAGATCACCTCTTCTCTCTCTTTATTTACCACCTGTTCCTTTGAAAGCAATTCCTTTCTTAAATTCAGTTGTCGTATGATCTTTGGTTATATTTGAATGACACACAGACCTCTTACCTTTGTTTGTCCTCTCACAGGCTACTTTTTTTGCACTAGCATGCATGAATCAACTTTCATCTCTTTCCTAGCTCATGAGCGGAACTAAGTGGTCTCTGTTTGAACATGAATCATAACTATCGAAGGATGTTATGACAATAGTTAAACCATGAATGAGAATAGTGGTTAATCAACGATCATCCCTGCATATTGGCTGGTGAGCATATCCTATGTAATGGAGGAACCATCCACACACCAAGTATCTACTCACGTGAAGGGTGAAGTATCAAAGTCGAAAGGCTGAAAATCAAAAGGGATATATCTATGTATCTAGGTGCAAAAAATATACAAATAAATCTCAATAGTTGACAATCATCCCTTATCAGGCTAAAAGTCCACTGCATTCCTCATCCATTGAATGCTAAGCATGAACTAAATAAGCCAGGAAGGAATGGAAATGAAAGTTTGACCAGACTAGGGGACATGTAAATATCTTTGTTGAGGCTATGGACGCTCGCTGGCATTGGAGCAAGGTTTGTGACACTGTGGTGACTGCATCGGGGCTATGGATGCTCGTGGCAGTGGAGCAACACCTATGAGATATCTATATATGCACCCGATGAAAAATATTTTTATCCCAAACCTATATCGTCTCGACGTGAAGATACCAACCAGTATCATCGACGAATTTTAAGAAAATAAATCTCATCATCATTCATCCTCCATCTACAATGAACATGCCCTACTAGCCGAGATGAAAGCATCGCCAGTAAGCCTACCACGATGAAATATTTCAAGTAATTGTTGATCTTAAAAGTAATTATATGGCCTTATACATTTTCTTCTTATCAATTAGGAAACACTAAGAGAGATTCTAGCTTCTCCCAATGTATCGCCATTTGTTGCACACGTACAACAACCTCCCAAATTTCTTGTCTTAGCATCTCTCAAAGACACACTCTCTCCCTCGTGCAAATGGATACACCTAAGTTTTTCCTCTTACACTTCCCCACTTTACCACTTTCAGTTCCCCCTCTAATCACTTCTACCCAAAGATCCACACTTCTGCAAGTTCCCTCTTCCTATGCTAACACATAGCATATCGATGTGCACATATTTTCTTCCACCATTGCATTCACGTGCCATTAATTTCCATGCCTATACATAGGCCTCCTCCGTCGAACTTGGCTTATGTGTCGACACGTTGCACTAAACCTCACTACACATGTTCTTATCACCGACGAGGTGCACACGATCAACGCTGATACATCAGTAATGTTCGCACGATTACCATTGCCTCACATGCACCTTTCACTGGTCCTTTCCCTTTCACTTGCACTGGTGCATCACATAACAGTGACACTCCCTCCCTTTCACTTTGTTACATTGCTTATCGATGAAGTTCAACTCTTAGTCGCCCACGTGCTACCTATTGACATTTTCCCCTCTCCTGTCGTTGATGCATGAGTGGAAGGATGTCAACCCCTCGTCATCATTGAGTGAATTGATGACAATATTCTCCGTCTCGCCAATGATGATCAACTCAACGTATCCCACTTTCATCTTAAGGCCTATCTCGTCCCCCTCCCATCTCAGATCCCTTCTTGCTGCACTCATCAATCAATCTCCTTACACTCTCAATAACTAAACTATTTACGTCTAATTAGAACGTTAGTCATTGATCACGTACTGTGTATGAACCACCTCATATTGTAGTCATAATTATGTTTGTTGTGTCCCTAGTGGCTTTCTTCGCGCACATGGTACTAGCTTGCTTGTTTTTCATTTCTTGATGTTATGACTAAATCTTCATGAGCAAACTGTGTGGAAACTCATCGAAGGTTTTAAGAGAAACTGTCCCAAACTCCATCGGCAAAGTTAACATGAACTTTGCCGAATCACGCTTCACGGAAAACGTTAATAGAAAGTGCATCGATGCACTCGACGAAGTTAATACAAAGTTCTCCGACCCATGGAAAAACTTGATACAAAGTTCTCCAACCAAATCGACAAACTTAATACTTGAAACAAGCTCTGCCGACACAGTAGACTAGAGTTCACTGGAAACAAATTTTGCAAGCTAATTTCAAGCCACCATATGCATTCTCTAGCGTAAGTGCATGGAGAAGCATGGCTACCAAGCACAAAAGCAAAAATGAGCATCTGGTGTTCCTTTATGACATATGTTGCACATCAAACCTTTGATTATGTTATGAATGTTAGGAGTTTTAATTGCGTTAAACAAATTAGTTAGTGAAACAATTTTTACAGTTACTCCCATTCAGAAACGGTAAAACTATCAATGGCATAGTATTTATATAATTAATATGAAATCAATCAGATGCATTCAATTTCAAACTTTCGGGTGTTCTTCCTTCTTTATTACTTTCATAGTATCAGAGTGTCAGGTTGGGAGCAGAGTTTGCTACTGTGTGTGCCCACTCCCAGATCTTGAAGAATACTTGCTGAACGTTGTTCACTGTGCCTGCGTATTAAGGCTGCGTAAGGCTGCTATTCGTTGTGTGAATACCATAAGTTGTTCATGCGTAAGGCTCTTTAATTCTCATCAAACATGCTACATATTGTTTGATTTTTCAAAGATTTTTCATCGATTTGCTGCCCAACGATCTTGCTGTTTTTTATCAATGTATTTGGAATTTGGTTGTTTTCCATTTGAAAAGTGATTTTTAAAAAATATATCCTTGGGGTATTGGAGTTATATTAATATTTAATTGTGGTTGGTATTTTGGAATTAAAAAAATAATGTCTAGTTCTTGGTCAATTCAAGCACCAACTTTAGTTGGTTCTAATTATAATTTTTGGAGTGAGAAAGTGAAAGGCATTTTGCAAGGTCAGGGATGTTGGGATTGTATTGAAACAAGGTTCATAGAACCTGATGCAATTGCTGTTCCAATTATGACTGATGTTTAAAGAAAAACATTATAAGAACTTAAGCAAAAAGTCTAAGGTAAATGTTTCTCATTTCAAATTTTTTGGTTGTGTTGCTTTTTCTCATGTTCCTGAAGAGCTAAGAAAGAAGCTTGATGATAGAAGTGAGAAGTACATTTTCATTGGCTATAGTGAACAATCAAAAGCATACAGATTATATAATCTTGTTACTAAGAAATTTCTAGTAAGTAGAGATGTTAAATTTATGGAAGATAAATCATGGGATCAAATGGAAAACAATACTTCTCACAATCCTTCTCTTGAGTTAGATGAACATCAAGCACCTACAAAGTTAGATGAACATAAAGAACCAATAACACGCCTTCCAAGATTGCAAGTTCAAAATGAAAGTAGTTCTTCATCTCCTAATGATTCTTCATCTCATAGTGATTTAGATTCTGACCAAAATCATCAAAGAATGAGAAGTTTGCATGACATATATGACCAAGATTATAGTGAGATCGGAAGAGCGTCGTGTAGGGAAAGAGTGTAGATCTCGG
>CBVK0101769042.1:0-11723 GCA_900067695.1 Picea abies | reverse complement strand
ACCATAAGGCTGCATGTCCTTTCAACTTGGTAACAGCATGCCTTACCTTTTTATCCTCTTCGATATCCTCATAATTGAAGTAGGTGTCAAGAGCCCTGATCCAGTCCAACAACTCTTCTGCATCCAAGCTTCCTTCGTAAGCTGGAATATCCATTTTGGTCTTGGAACTCATTCTGGCAATGGCCTTGATCAATCGCTCGGTCGATGTGTCTTCTGCTGCGACTTCTTCTGCATGTCCAACTTCTTCTTCAACTTCGGAATCACTAAGATTCCCAGCACTAGCTCCGCGTCTTTGTGTTGTCTCCATCTCCTCAAGTATTGCTCGGAGATCTCTCATTTGGCATTCCATTTTTGGATTTCCTGTTGGCCTTCCCCTTCTTCGCACCTCCCTATCTTCTGGGTTTGGTGACTGCCTTTCTCTTCTGGGCAGCCTGATGAATTTCTTGTTTTCCTTCCCTGCTATAGAAAGCAAAGATACTCCCGCTCTGATACCACTTGGTGCAGACATCACCCTGTGCTCGTCTGCCTCCACCAGGACCTTCTCTACTTTGGCCCGAAGAGCTGTATCACTCTTCAAGTCTCATATCGAGACTTTTCTGCACCCACAGGATGCTCTATTGGTCTTCCAGCAATCTTCTCGGGAAATCAGGTTTCGCGTTATCGCGAAGCCTGTGTGCACGTCCTCGTGCTACTCAAAACCCTGAAACCCGATGGGTCAAAGAGTCAACACTCCCATTCCTGTCGGGGATTTCCCTATTGGGAAATCGGCACATGAAATGTCACGGTCCTCTTACACCACAAAACTCCAAACCCTGAACTCCGATGGCACATGCGCTATCTCCTCGCCACGTCACCTCCTCTCTCCTCTCTATTGGGAATCGCAGGATCGCGATTTTCACCGGTCGTAATTCCTTTGCACTGAAAAACCCCGAATGCCGAATCCCGACTTCCTGGGATCTCGTGCCACCTGTACCCCTAGCGATCAACGACTCTGATTAGATCGGGAAATCGCTACTCGCGGTTTCGACGAGTATGAAACTCTTGCCTCCGGGAAAACTGATATGCCAAATCTCGATGGCTCTTGGTTCTTCCTGCGCCTAAGGGTTAAATCCCTCACAAATTCTCCAAGATCTGACGATCAACGGGATTTCGCGAATCTATCCTACGAATCCTATTTGCCGATTCCCCTCCTTGAGGGTTTCTTCTGCTCCAAAGCTTCTTTCAGTTCGAACCTTCTCCTGAGTCCTTCTCCCAGGAATCACGAAGGAACTATCCCTCCTGAGCTTGTCAACTCTGACTCCCTCAGAGACTTTTCCCACACTGCTCGCGCATGACCTTCAACAACTCTCAAAGTGTTGAGTCTTCCAGACTTTGTGCACTTCCGGCAACAGCCGTCTATGTCTTCCGTTGCTCAGACTAGCCACTGAGACTTCAAATTCATCCTGTGCTTCTTCTGCATGGCTCTACCAACCCAAATCAACTTCTGGGTGAATGAGAATAAGGGTTTAACTGTCTAGCCTCATCAACGCACTAGAATAAGGGTTTAACTGTCTAGCCTCATCAACGCACTCTATGCGGATGAATTCCACTGCACTCAATGCAGGAATCTCCTAGCTCAGATAGAGAAACAATTGAAACTTATTCTCTTCTCTCTCAGACTTCAGTTAAAACCCTGAAATCACATGCACAACATGTTCAAAGAAAATGCATACAAGGAAACCAAACATTCATGAGCACGTAAGAAACATACACAGAGATACAACACCAGTCATGAAATTGAATCAAAGGCTCTCTTCTATTAATTCAATCTATACATGAGTGTTCTCCACAAGTTCTCTTCTTGCTCTTCTCTACTTGCTCCCTGAATGAATAATGATAATCCTACAATTTACAAAGGAGGGTGTCTATATCCGTTTTCCCTCTCGAACTCTACAACTATCAAATCTAGACTTAACTATTCTATCTACCTGCATTAAATATATTAAATGCCTTTCTATCTACTAAGGCCGAGAGCTTAAAGGCTCAAGCTCCCCTTTACAATACAAGTGCGCTTCTTTATGAATGCCTTCATTAAAGAGCGGTGCAACAACTTTCAAGTATTTCAAAATGTGTGCTGGCGCTGTCTAGCTGTCCTTTCTGCTCCACGCGCTGGCTCGCTTGATGAGTGAGCGATGCTCCTGCATCACACAAACCATATCATCCATGGCCTAAATCCTGTATCATGTTGGGATGACCTTTTCCATCTCCACTAGGAATTCCTCTACTAGATATATTCGATCAAATCGTGGGGCATCACATAACTCAGATTTGATCCAGTGCACGTATTTAGTTATCCTTGCACATATGTGGGTAGAGACCTCATACAACTTGATTTTCCACCTCTCCATGGTATATTTAGACTCAATATCATAGATCTTCACTCTTCACCAACTCAACTCACCAATTGCGGTGGGATTGATGTAATATTCCTTACTCCCAGTGATATTATAAATGTTCTCAATAATATAGATTCATGCATAATCATCTACCATCTCATTATATATATCCCATTCATGGGGATATAGACGTGTGATCACATGCAAGGTGTCCATATCAAATGACATTTGCCTCTTCTTCAAATTCAACACGACATTATTATCAAAGGCCAAATCAATGATAATTAGTCTAGGATAGGGATCATATTCATCCATAATTTCTATGACTTCAAAGTCAACCTTCATTTTCACCCCTACTATATCCACCTCTACTTTCTCCAGTCAACCTATAGGAAAGATCATATACCAATTATTTAAATGAAGTTGGAAGGGAAACCATAACAAACTCAGTTTATCCATTAAATCCCAGCCAAAACTTCTTCAAAAGGATGTTCACGTCGACACCCAAATCCAACATGACTCCATCCATGTCATAACCACCAAGCTCAACTATCATTTTCAACTCTTTACTAATACATTTCTACTTTCTCACTTGACACACATCTCTTTCCGGTAGGGGAGATGATATCACTCTATCTTCCAGCTCCTTCCTCATACAAGTGGCTAACATATGCATCAACTTCCTCGCAAAGTCAATATCATTTAGAAATATCAAACAAGAACATAAGATCAATGTTTGTCTCGTGACTTGAGTTGCACAATGATTTTACGCGTGCAATGCGCTTCAACTCCTTCAGGAGATATTCCTTGATAGCTCTTTTCTCGACGCGTTTCATCTCTTCTTGTATGAACGCTTCCTCTAAGGACCTTTGCATCGTGCATTGGATTTCTTCATGCACATGAGGTTTCTCCAATGACCTATGTGTCACTCATTGTATCTCTTGGCGAGCAAGAGCCTATTTCAGTGACTTCTTTTTCGCTCATTGTACTTATTCATAGATATGATCCTACTCAAGAGACCTATGTGTCTCTCATTGCACTTCTTCATAGATCCATGCATCATCAAGTGACCTTTGTGTCACGCATTGCAACTCTTTGCACACTCTTTATTTTTCCATGGCTCTCTACATGTTGTGCATAAATTTATTTTGTTGGGTAGCATTGAACTTAGAAGGAGGGATACACTTCCTTTCTAATCTTTCCCTATGAACTTAGACCCAATTTTTTACCATGCTCGAGTTCCATTCCTATCTTCACTCCTCCTCGAGTTACTTCTCATACATCAACCTTTGCTTCCTTTTTCTTATTTCCGCACGGCTTCGCATGCACCATTTTTAAATGTGCCTTTTTCTCTTCCCACTTATTCACCAAGTTAGGGAATTCCTTGGTGACGTGATAGGGGTTGTATAATTATGCACATAGAGTGTGTGTTTTGGTACAAAGCCTTGAGAAATGACCAATCTCTCCACAATTGAAACAAGTGGGTGGCCTACCTTTCTTTTCTCCATATCCTTGGTTGCGACTTCATCCATAGCGACCTCTAAGACCTCCTTTGTATCCACCTCTCTAAGCATCACCACGATCAACACCATTGTATTCTTCTTGTACCCAGAATCCATTGCAGGTATTTTCTTGCATCAACTAGAGTGATCGATAGTTGTTTACATCATGTACAACAAATTAAAATAAAACACATAGTAGAGTATGGCACGTCTTATAATACTTCTCCAATGTTGGGAAGTCGGGTGATACATGGCCCCAATGTCTACAGATATCACCCCACTCTGCATAAGGTCTGGTTGGAAATGGACTCAGCGCTCCCATCGCCACATAATTTCCAATTACATGGAACTCAACCCTAGGATTTCCTTCATACCAAAACATGGTACACAATATGTTCTCATGCATGAATTTCTCTTTGGCCATGTCCTATAATTGCATTGTCAGATTGGCCAGTTGCGATTGCACCTACGCTAATCCTATTGATGTATATACCCTTCTTGGTGTATCCTCTAAGCGCATGGAAATCTCCACTACTTATGCTCAAGTCTTCACCTTTTAATGGGTGAGTGGGACTCGGATATGGGGGAGTAACCTCGCAATAAACCATTCTTTATACTACAAGTCATAGATTTGGAACGCCATTCTATACAACAAAGTACTGAACCATTGGTCATAATCCCACAGAGTTTCTCCTTGTTTCTTCTTAATCTCCTTGATTTTCATGATATACTAAGATTCTGACTTGGGATTTTGAAATTCCTTAAGAAAATCTCTCTTAATCTCTATCAAGGACCTTTCCTTCATGTACCATGTCAAGGATTCATCCCTGAACATGGTTTTCTACTGCGTGCTTTTCACTTCTTTGTTTATGATCATCTTCACATACTATATTCCTTCAAACATGAACACACTTTGTTCTGCATCATCCTTACCCATTTCATGGAAAATAGGTAATATAAGTGTACTATTCTCATTTGTTATCCTCTCTGACATGACACGCTTTTCCTCACTTCATTCTAGTGTGGTCTCTTTTCTATTCATCTTGGGCCTGACCCCTCATTGCATGCCCCTTGATATCTTCCTTCCACCTCTTTTCTTTATTTCCTTCTCAAATCAACTCTTCTTGCGTATCTTTCCACTCTTTTTCTCCTCTACTTCTTTGGGTCCATTCCATTACTCACCTCATCTCAAGAACTTCTGCATCCTCCTCAATGGATCCATATCCTACCTCATTTCCCACCATCATTTCAACCCCCCTAGCGCTAGGGGAGACTACTCAACCATCCTGTTGGGATCCATGTGAATCAACCCTTTTCCTATGAACAACATATTTATCCATAGTGGGATTTATTTGAGATTCATTTTCCTAGGACCTTCCATGAATTTTCTTTCAGTCTCATTGAAAGAATAAATCTATTGGAAAACAAAATTCGATGATATACCCCTCCTTTACTCGAGAAAACTAGAAACCAATAACTCGAGTCCACTTGTTGTCCAATTCCTTCAGTGTATCAATTGTGACTTGATCCTAAACCACTACTTCTAATGGCCATAAAGTAATGTTGGTAGCAATTTTCCTTTTCAACCATTCGTACAAGAAACAAGGGAATTCAACATAGAAGGTATCATGCATATCAGTGTAAATATACTTATCTTTCCATCGCTTGACATAAACTCTTAGACCTTGTGTTTTTGGATAAGAAAACTCATGTCCCTTCACAGTCAACCAATATTGAATTTCCTCATGAGATGGATAACACCACATTCTCTGCCTTCATCACTCAATACAATATTTTCAAGTCTCAACAATAGAACCATTTGTTTGGCTATTTCATGCTTGCACACATCCTTCTTAACGTTGGGGGGTTAATCTAGGGGTTTTTCCAGAGGTGACCAACAAAAACTCCAAAGCATCGACATATCAATCTTCAGCTAAGGTTCAATAAGGTCTCACCTAAGATACTATGAGGATCATAGATACCATCTGGTCTTGTGTTGAGGATGGATGACTAAACACACAAAGGTCCATATGGGTTGACATTCATACATTCCATAGCTGAGTACTTACTATTATCAATATATAAAAAAAATACACACACGTAACCAATGGACACATAAGTAACACATGATAGGGGTTGACATTCATACATTCCATAGCTGAGTACTTACTATTATCAATATATAAAAAAAATACACACACGTAACCAATGGACACATAAGTAACACATGATAGATCATAATCACTGTAGCTTTATAATCATCCTCATTCCATCATGCAAAGGCATACATTGAGAAAATCATATTAGACAACAACAAAGTCTCACATCCCTTTATATACTTCCCCAAATTTACAATACATTCGGCCATGTGCATCCTTTTATACATTTCACATATGAGGGACTTAAACTACAATTAGAGACAATACAATTCTACAGATGGACTAAAACAATGAACAAATAAAATCAACTTAGTGAATCAACTGAGTGAGTAACTTTATTTTTGAAGTCGTTGCTTCCTTTTATATCCTTTGCTTCTTAGGTTCTCTGTCTCTTTTGGTTTTTCTCCACTCTCTTTATGGATTATTGGTCTCACATGCTTCTCTCACCTGCTTGCACTCCACATAGCCTTTATAGAATCAAGTAAATATTAACCAGCTGGCTAACTCATCTCCTCTTTTCTCCACATTTCCTCATGCTGCTAAGAGTAATCATTCGTGGAGATCTATTGAAGATTTCTTTCTTGATAATGGCATGTAGACAATGTCTTTTTTATTTCTAATGCGCATCACAAAACACAGACCGATGTGCATTTGGAAGAACCTAAACTGGAACACAATAGAAAAACTCATTATGGTGCACACTTCTTCTCACTCCTCGCACATCTTCTTGGGAACACACAAAACTAGAATGTGCATGCACAACTTTGTTTGTGCACACATGCGATATTTACCCAAATGGGTTCCAACATTTCTTCAAGAAATGAAATGTGTAGGTGGTGAAGTAAATGCAAGTCTAACCCAATGTTGGAGATATGGACAACATGTTCATACTGACTCACGAGGAGTAGAAGGAGGACTGGCCATTTTATGGAATACGACTACAGTAAAACTAGAAAAAATCTTCACAACTAAATGGACTATCTAAAGAGGGGCTCATTACTAGTGTGTATGCACCACCTGCACCAATGGAAAAATATATTTTCCTAGAGAATCTGGATGGTCTTGGTGACCTCACTCTTCATAAACGATGGATCTTCGGTGAGGATTTCAATATCATCCTCTCCCTAGAAGAGAAGCGAGGTGAGCTTCGATGTCTGGTCAATGACAGTGAAGGGTTCCAAAATATGATCAACAACCATCACCTAATAGATCTAGAAAGCATCAATGGGAACTTTACATGGACCAATTGGAGATTGGGCTCTCAACAAGTGGATTTTCATCTTGATCAGTTATTAGTTTTAGAGCCACTTATGCTAGATGGAATCCAAATGGAATCAAATATTCTCCTTGTGTATGGATCTCATCACTGGCTCATCTATTTATGGCTAGACACTACAGGATCCCTGCAACATGATCCATTCAGATTTGAAAAATTATGGCTGACTCATCCCAATTTCTAGGAGACTGTTCAACAATGGTGGGAGGATGCAACTATTCCCCATGTAACTTTAATGTATCACTTCAAACATAAGTTAAATAATTTGAAAATGTGTCTAAATGAATGGAAAAAAAATGTTTTTCGGAACATTTTCCAAGCTCAAAGGGATCTTGAAAAAAAAATGGCAGATATTCAAAAGCAAATGATAGAACATGGAAACATATGTCAATTGCAAGTAGAAGAGAAGTGACTTAAACAACAACTGGGAGAAATATATGCTCAGAAAGCGACTCTTTGGAGACAAAAATCCAGGGCCCAGTGGCTCAAGGATGGCAATAATAACTCCAAGTTATTTCATCGATCCATGATCCAGTGAATACATGTCAACTAAATAATTAGTTTGGACCATGATCATGGGAATCCCATCATGGATCACACAAGCGTCAAGCAAGAATTGGTCAGCTACTACCATAACCTTATCTTAGGAGCCTGCTCTAACAGACCGATGGCCATCGAAAAATTTACTCAACACATCCCCTCCCTAATCTTGGCATAGTAGAATGTTTCCCTTTTAAGGTCGATAACTTTAGAGGAGGTGGATTAGGTCATCAAGGACATGCCTAATGGAAATCTCTAGGACTAGATGACTTCACCACTGATTTTTCCATCACTGATAACACCTAGTCCGAGATGAAGTATGGAAGATGACTGAGGATTCTCGAAGATCTCTAGATATTTTTCCACCCCTTAATGCCACTTTCCTCACTCTCATTCCCAAGGAGGAGTGTGTCATGCACTCAAAGTAGTTCCTCCCCATAATTTTTTGCAATGTCATCTACAAGCTCATTACCAAGGTAATCTCTCTTTGATTAAAACCACTCCTTTCATTCATCATTTATCATGAAAAATTAGGCTATGTAGAAGATCCTGAGATATTGGATAGTGTTATCCTCGCTCACAAGGTTATCCACTCCCTAAAATATTCTTGCACCTCTGGAATGCTTATTATGTTGGATATTTCTAAAGCCTTTGACAAGATAAGTTTGCAATATATGTGCTTGCTTCTCCTTTCCTTTGGCTTCAAAAAATACTGGGTCAATTGGATTCTCAACCTAAATTCCTCATATTTCCTCTCCATCCTTGTCAATGGGGCTCCCTCCAAAACCTTTTCCCCCTCAACAAGAATTCATCAAGGGGACCCTCTCTCCCCCTTCCTTTTTGTCATCATTGAAGAAGGTCTCAAATGCTACATCAAGGAGGCTATAATCGACAACTCTCTCAAAGGCCTCCCTATACATGGTCTCCAAACCCCCATCTCTCATAACCAATTTTTTTATGACACCATCATGATGGAAACCCCTACTTAACCCCTACTTCCATAAAAGTTAATAAAATACTCATCATTCTAAATGAATTCAATGAAGCCTAAGGAACCTCTATTAACACTAAAAAATACAACATATTTTTCTTTAATACCCCTCTTGCAGTCCAATCACACATAACCTGCATCCTAGGTTTTACCAGGAGATCCCTTCCATCCAAATATCTTGGCATCCCCCTGATTGATAATTCTCTTTGCAACATCTTTTGGGAATGGATTCTCTCTTCTCTGGATAAGTTTCTCATCTCTTGGAATTTATGCTCCCTCAGCCTGATAGGTATAATAATTATCCTTAAGTATGTCCTTCAAGACATCCCCATTTATATTTTTCCGACCTTAGTTGCCCCTGCATCGGTGCTCAATCTTATCTGAACCCTGTAAATAAAATTTATGTGGAAAGGCACAAAGCAGGGGGGGAAATGGGTGTTAGTCAGTTGGCACAACCTTTCAAGACAAAATAGATAGAAGGATTGGGTCTGTGTGACCCTTGCATGTTGAATCAGGTCATGGGAGTCAAAATATTGTGGAGATGAAAACAAAAACAAGAGGCCGCTGGGCCAGGTTGTGGCGCCAAAAAACAACCCCTACAGTAGATGAAGTAGGGATTTTCAGATGGAATGAGAAACACAATGGATCCTTAATATTGAGTGTCGTTTGGTTGAACAACACATTGGTTCAAGAACATGCCTTTCGGGAGATCAGGGATGACCAGGTTGCCTTTTTCTAGAAACACTCATGGAAACAGATACAACCTCTATAGAACATGGACACACTAATGAACCTTCAAGCTGAGATGGAGAAAACCAGATCTATCCAGGTGGCTGATTACTGGAAAAAATCCTCTTCCTCTCCCTTATGGAGGGAATGGAAAATCAATAACGATGAGCTTGGAATCCTAGAAGAAGTGGATCTAGGTTCATGGCAAGATGAAGAAACTTTGATGAGAATTCAAATTAATCATGGGCATAATATTATCAGATGGGGATACTCTTCAAAAGGAATATTTTCTATAAAGGAATCCTATGGTCTCAAAGAAAACTTTCACTTCTTCCCCAAATTCAACATCTAGAGAAACATTTGAAAACTCAATCTATGACCAAAGGTAAGTAAATTTCTTGGGCTTGTTGTGCATAAATGCACATCCTCACTTTGGAGAATTTGTGAAAGAGGGGGTTCATTGGTACCTCAATATGTCCACTCTTCCAACATCATGAGGAAAACATGGAGCATATTCTCAATTAATGTCAATTCAACTCTATCCTATGGGATCAAGTAGATCAAATAATGAGGACCTCTGATCGCAACCGAGATAACATAATTTCCACAATAAAAAACTGAATACATTCATTTTTTTAAAATCCCATCTTAAATAGGATCTGGAAATTACTACCAAGGTTTCTAATCTGGAAAATTTGGAAGCAAAGGAATCGTATACTTTTCCTCTCAGAACAACTATCTTGGAATAAAATCTGGTCTAAAATTTGTGACAATGTTTAGGAAACTGTTCACTTTCAAAAATGGACGACAAAGTACCTTAATTGTGATCCAAATGAAAGGCTTATTCTTCTCAAATGGGAGATGGGAACAACTTTCCTCCCTTTGCAAACACCTATTATCCCGATCTCTTCAAACAACCCCAACTCATGTCACTGGCCTCCTCTAGGTTTCCTCAATCTCAACTTTGATGCAGCCTTCAAGGGTAATCCTGGATCAATGAGTTTTGGTGTAGTGTTCCAGCATGAGCACCGTCTTAGTTGTCATATTTTAGAAAGAATTCAAGGACATCATTCAAAAAAATCCGTTGAGCTCTAAGAAAGAATTCAAGGACATCATTCAAAAAAATCCGTTGAGCTCTAAGACCTCATCTGGGGGATCTAGTCAGCCACCCAGTTTGGATTCCAAAATATCATTATGGAAGAAGACTCCCAAGCAATATTGAACATGCTATCCAAAATCTAGAACGATTATGATCCTTCCAAGATATCCCCTAGTCGATGTCTTCTGTGCAATATGGAATTGTTGAAAACTCTTTTTCTCCTAAATTTGGTCATCATTCCATAGCATTTTCATAGGGAAGAAAATGAAATAGTTGACACATTGGACAATGCTAGGGTGGATTGTATGGAGAAATATCTAATGTGCGAAGGAAACAAACAACTAGATCATACACTTCTTAGGAAAGGAAAATAATTGTTTCTATAGGAGGGAACTCCCCTAGATGGAGTGATCTAAGAGCCTGCATGACAATCCACCTAGATAATAATGGTCTCAAAACCTAGAGTCCCAAGCTCAAATGTGAACAAGTGGATGATGCCAAAGTTAAATGTGATCCTCCTTTCATTAAGTTGATGATCAATCTGAGGTGTGTGAGGGGTCGAGTGAAGGTTACGTGTACCAGTGATGAAAATGGGAGTAAAGCTCCACTTATGTCTACATTTATTGTTCCCATCTTCCCATGGAAGAAGCATTCGATTTATTTTCTCATGACAAAGGTTGGGGGGATCATATTATCATGTCTTCCATAGTTTTTTCTAGAAACGTTTTTCTCCTCACCACTTGTTTTTCATGCATATTCCCTTTTCCCTATCTTGAGCATTGAGAATTCTCCTCTTACCCAAGTTGCATGAGAGATCAAGAGTGCACAGGGTTCAGGATCCTTCCAAAACTTTGTGTTATGGAAAGGAAGTTTTCCATCCTTGGTTAGTGAGAAGGCCAACATATCCGATAGTATAGAAACCATATATGTTGACTCTCATAGTCATTATGCTCCTCTTTATGATAGATAGGCCTCAAGGGAAATTCAAAATGAAATAATGGTATGGGGATGCATGGTTAGAGGTATGAGCTCGGTGATGAGCCATAGCTTGA
>CBVK0101769023.1:0-12573 GCA_900067695.1 Picea abies | reverse complement strand
CATGTAAGAGGGTGGGTGTGAGGAGTCACATACCATAGTTATTGGGAGCATGGGGCTAAAGTAAAATCATATTATGGAAGAGTGCAAGTCAAGAAAGCAAGCAAAAAAGGGGAGGAAAATTTGTATGGTCAAGGGAGCAGCAGGAGATAGTCATGTTTTTGCATGAACAATAAGTAGAAAACAAGGAAGAAGAGCATTGGAGCTGGAGCAACAATGGAGGGCGAAGTATGGAGCATTTGAGGAGATGAAGACTGAAGAATAAAGTTGTCATGATTGCTGAAGAACCAAGTTGTTAGGCCTGAAGAATGAACTCTTGTGAGGTTTGCACTGAAGCAACAAGTCGTTGTTGTTGTTTCCAGGTAGTTTTCCTGGCAGTAAGCTCCCTTGAGTTTCCCAGTAGTGATATTCATGGTCAACTGCACTAGAGAGACCCTAATAAATTAATGGGATGCATGATGGACTGAGAGTAGTGAAGGGGTACATTCCTTGGGTTGGACGGGTCGAGAGGAAGAGAGCTGGTGGAAAAATCAAGATAGCTATAGGAGAATGCCAATGGGTGGTGGGATTTTTTCCAAGATGTGAGTGGAGAGTGAGAGACCACCCTCTTTTGTGGATTTCTATACCTAGCGCGAGGCTAACTTACTATTAATATTTGGAACAACAAGTATATGGTTGGGTGGAACATCCATCCCAAGCAGCTGGTTGCACAAGAATTTTAAAAAGATAAGTGTTTTATTTGTTTCTTGTCTAGCATTATGAGTTTTAATTGTTGTGCATGAGCTATGTGTATGAGAATTATTTATATGCTGTTGTAATGAGTTATTAGATGTATTCATGTGTTATTTCAACATGTTGTAGATGCATTTAGATAATGGTTAAATTTGTATGATTAATTAGCTAGTAATCTACATGAATTTATTTAGCAAAAAGTTTTTATTTTTATGTCTTTTCTGCATAGTAATGTTCCTCAGTTAAGCTAGGAGATGTTACAAACAAGGGGACTATGATACCACAAGTGGGGAAGAGGAAAGGGGGTTGTTGTCTTATTTGACCTTGCCATTATCCTTTGGGGTACTATCTTTTCTTTCCCATTCTTTATTAAAACCTTCCCATCAATATTTGACTTGTACAAGAAAACTGAGTACAAGTGTCATATCCTTGGGAAGAGAGAGAGGTCTCATAGAAGAAAATGTCTTCCATTGTCTTTTCCATGGATTATAGGAGATTATAACATCATGGGGAATGTAGTTATCCATTTGTGGGCATGGAAAGGAGGCAAGTTGCCATGTTATGGGTGTAACACCATGTTTCCCCCCAAGACTATAATTATGCACAAACAACACATGTTGATGTTATGAGGCATGTAATTGTGTTTTGATTTAATGTAAACACCAAACCGCTGACTAAGAGGGAACAACCTTGACAGTACTAGCCATGATATGCTAGAAGAAATTAATGAGGCAGAGGGACCGATGGAATGATTGAGTGTATTGGAGTTGAGATGCACCAACGAAGAAAATAGGAAGCTTTCACAACAAACTTATTTATGCTTGTAAACATAAAGAAATACACCTACCACCATACGAGGCATACATGTAACCACGTGACAATTAAAGAAGGTCGCAGAGGTGGTTGAGTAGTTAATGAATAAAGGAAATTGACCCTTACAGAGAGAAAAGGTTGAATGAACAACTGACAGAGGATACCATAGAACCGCCCCTTCAGATTGTGAATGGAAGACTAAAGATTACATTTGTAGGAAGTCACAAAGATATCAAGGAGATAGAGAAGAAGGCCATAGGAGGAAAACACGGTGAGGAGACGAGTAGACAAGAACGACGCATGCACAAAACAAAGAGCAGAACACACTGAACACATGGAAGGCTCAGAGACGAGCAAGAGAGAACATGGCACAAAGGTTTTTGAATGCATTGATTGATGAAAAAGAAGGAAAAAGAGGAGCTTTCTGGAAGAAAATAGGAAGCTTGTCTGAGTTGTTGATGATCACCCTCAACAGAGAAGACCTATATTTCCAAA
This sequence comes from Picea abies, assembly GCA_900067695.1. Lineage (NCBI taxonomy): Eukaryota > Viridiplantae > Streptophyta > Pinopsida > Pinales > Pinaceae > Picea > Picea abies. Next base: position 10,536 of record CBVK0101769023.1, on the reverse strand, counting down.
TTGGAGCAATATTGGGTTGCAACTTGGTGCTTACTGGATAGAAACCAACACTGGTAAGGGGAGGTCATTGAGGGACTGTTGAGCAGAGAAGGGACTCCCTTGTTTAGAGAAAATTTAAGTTAAGAGACAAAGTGTCGACGTCATAGGTGACGTGGCATGCCAACAAGGCAACCCGAGTGTCTTTAGGACAACAATGATCAATCATCAATTGGTTAACAAGTTGAGTGTGGTCCATCAAGACATGAGAACCTTAGACCCCAGAACAAATATCAACAATTGTTCTAGGAGACCATAAGTGCATCAACGCCTTCCATTAAGAAATAGAATATTTGATACCCTGATTTTGGAGCAGTGAAATTGCCCAAACCTTTCGAATGTTGAATGGACGATATCGAAATGGAATATTCTTCGATGTTGTATCTGTTGGAGGTAAAAAGTTGAGTGAACCGAGAGAAGGCCTGGACATTGAAAACTATAGGCTTACATGGACCGAAGCCTTACTGTATCAAGTTAGGCAGGTGCCACATCGGTGCCATGCTATCGCCACGTCAGTTGGCACGAATGACACGATGCCACACGACAGTGAGGTAGATATTGACCATGAAAACCCAAGAACTTTGGAGGGACATAACTTTCGATCCAGAGCTCAGTTTTGAGTGAAATTACAGTCGTTGGAAAGCTCTTGACGAGTAGAGGACGTTAGAGTTGTCAAGGAGGAAATTTGAGATAATCGAGAAATGCGTAAATTCTAATGCCCCATTTGTTAAAAGGACACTTAGGGGTTGGGTGTGTTACAAAGGTGCAAGAGCGCGAGCCTAATTTATAGTTTAGTAAGCCATAACTATTTGAATCATCTAGTGTGCATAGTCCAATTCATGCTTTGGAACTCTAGTAAGCTAACTCGTTTTTCTTTTATTCCTTCAAATACGGGAAGAGTGCCTAGGGTCGATGTTTATTTCCATTTAGAGGTTTCTCTCTAGGTCCCTGTCCTCATTAGGGTTCTTTTTCAAGTTATGATTGTTCTTGGACTCTTTTATTATTTTTCCTTTCTTATGGGTATTTTTTTCCTAGATTCTAACTTTGGTCTCAACCAGGTAGAGGCCTTTCGATATCAAAAGATTTCAGATAGTCAAGAAAAGTGAAAATTCTAATGCCCCATCCCTTAAAGGACACTTAGGGGTTGGGTGTGTTACAATGGGGATGTTTATCCATAGTTTTCATGGGTTTTATGGTTGGAAATAACAAGAGTTTCCCATGTGTTTGTTACTAGTAAGAGCCTATGGAAGTCGGGGAAGCCTACTTCTGAAAATGTGGAAGAAAATGGGATGGTTGGAGAGAAATACCATGCCTAGAATGTCCATAGTAGCTGAGGCAACACTTTGATACTTGCAACCCTATTATTGTCACTCATTGACTATTAGAGGTCACGTGTTTTTGTTGTCCTAGGTTATTAACAAAAGGTAGATAACATATTGGGCTCTTTTTGTGCACATCAAATAACATTGGAAGGGAAGAGCACTACGAGGGACTATTGAGCATAGAAGGAGTGGGTCTTCCTTTTTGTGTGGGGCAGTGGAAGAGAGTGACATGGCTAGTCTAAGTGGTAGAGGAGGGCCTAAAGGGATTTGTAATGAGTAGATTGGCTTGTCATGAGAGTAGTGGGTTGGGTTGAGTGATTTTAGAGCTATGTAGGAGGTTCATTCACCATGGTGGTATCATGATCTAGCTTGGGGGTGGAATCCATATTTGATTCCTACGGCTAGGTGTAAAATCACTCCTCAACAACCAGTTTGGTAGACATGGCTTCATTTGCAAATAAGTATCCACAGTTTCTTTCTCATGGAATGCTTTTGTGTTTTGTTGATGCATTGAATTTAGTGGGTAATGAAAGAATTCAAATTATGCAATGTTATTTCTATTGTTTTTTTTTTTTTTTTTTTTTTTTTTTTTTTTTTTTTTTTTTTATGTTCGAATATGAATTATGTATTCCATTGTTGTTAGAGTTTTTTATGTTCGAATATGAATTATGTATTCCATTGTTGTTAGAGGTGCAGTTCAGCCTCATGGCTAGCTTATGAGGCTAAGTAACCTTGTGGGTAGCACTGGAAGGCTAGGGGAGGCATTCTAGGAATGCTACGGTCTGATAACAAAGAAATTTGGGGTTGCTCTAAAGTACCCCATCACCTCAACATTGGTAAAGATGGGGGTTGGGAACATGACAAAGTGGTATAAGAGCTCTAGTTTCAATACTGAAGCTATTATGGGAAAAAGATCCAAGTGTTCAAATGGAATATATAGTTTCCAAGCCAATTGTTTGACAAAAAATCTCAATGAGGATTGTGTTGATTTTGTTAAGTTAAATGCTCAAATTAATGATTAATGTCCATAATCTAGGCTAATAGTAATCCTTTGGGATTGTTTATGGAGTGAATCTTGTATGATTTTGAGAAATCAATGATTGAATCTCATGAATTGTAAAGTTTGGCTCTATGGTAATATGGGAAAATTATGAAATATGCAAAAATATTCGGTTCTATTAGATGACAAAAATTTGAAAAGGACCCAACGGTTTCAAACATATTTGAATGCCCGATGTTTAAATTTTCCCAATATATTTTAAATGCATACAAAAGTTTGAAGTTGTGATTTTCTTCGATGGTCTCAAAGAAGTTTGAAAGTTCAATGTTTGAGAAAGCTCTAATGGTTTTCGAAGAAGTTAGAAAGATAGAAGTTTGCAAACACTTCGATGGTTGCAATAGAGTTTGCAATAGAGTTCAAAGGATCGATATTTACAAATAATTTAATGGTCATGGAGGAGTTACAAAGATCAAAGTTAAGAAAATCTTCAATAGTTGTGGAGAAGTTAAAAATATTGAAGTTTGCAAAGGCTCTGATGGCTTTGGAGAAGTTAAAAATATCGAAGTTAAGATAAGTTCTGATGATCATGGAGGATTCCAAAGGTTTGAAGTTTGAAACTTTTTGACAGTTTCAAACGCATTTGAAATATCAATTTTTAAGGTCTCTTTGATGGCTTTTAATGTGTAAGTAAAGTTTGAAGTTAAAAAAGTTTCCAATAGTTTGAGCAAGTCCAAAAGATCAATGTTTGTGAAAGCATCGATGGTCGTGGAGAAGTTCAAAAGGTTGAAGTTAAGAAGAGTTTCAATGGTCATAAGCAACTTGAAAGATTGATGTTAAGAAGAGATTTAATGGTCACAGACAAGTTTAAAAGATCAAATTTAAGAAGATGGAATTTAAGAAGATCTTTGATGGTTGTGGACAAGTTCAAGAGTTTGATATTTAAAAAGGTTTTAGCGCATAAGGAAAGTTTGATATTTGAAAAGGTTTTGATGGCTTCAAAACCTAAGGGAAGTTTGATATTTGAAAATCCTCTAATGGTATCCGTAGATATGTAAAGTTCGATGTTTGAAAAGGTCTTGATAGTGTTCGACCATGTTCAAAAGATGAAGGAAGAAAGGTTTGAAAAAAAGAAGTTCAGAGCGAGTTTCTTATGTTGAGATTGGATAGCAAGGAAGGCCTTCACCATGCATGGAATCTTAACATGGAGGAGGACAATGAAACTTAGCCAAGCGAATGGGTTAATCTTTTTCTTAAAGTTGTACTTAGGAAAAAGTACATTAAATATGGGTTAATCTTTTTCTTAAAGTTGTACTTAGGAAAAAGTACATTAAATAGGTTATATTTTAATGTTGACTTAATGAGTACTTTTTAATAAAGTTAAAGTGAGAAATAATTTAAGTTGTGGTCTTTTAATATTGACCATTGATCTCATAAGGTGTGTGAGCATCAATATTGGTCTTCCATCCTTTAGGAGATAGGGTTTCTCACTTTCTCATTGAGTAAAAAGGAGATCGACTTGGTGAGGGGCACATCATGCACAAGAGAGGGGCGATTTTCTGAAGAGAGAAATAGGAGAATTGCTTGAAGGTTTGGAGAGAGAGTTTGCAAGGAGACATAGGAGGCTTCTACACTGAGATTGATGCACTTCTTCATCATTGCAGAGGTATTTTCTTACATATCTGAGAGAATTCGTACTGGGTGATGCAAAACCCATGCATGCAACTGTACAATTACGCAGAGGCTCACGCAGGGGTGTCTTCTGGAACGATTTGGCTCAGGAAGATATGTAGAAAGGGGTCGTACATTTGTTGAGGAGGTTTGGAATTTGGCTGGGCCAATTTTGTTGTAAGAGATCTCTATATTTTCTTGCTCAATAATAATAAAATCCAAATTTGCTGCACTGGTTTTCCCTCCGGTGTTTTTCGAGGGACGAATTGTCCAAAAATTACTTATGTACATGTGATGTGATTGTTGTTATCTTTTATTGTTAAGTTCCTGGTTATTATTTTCTGTCGTGTATTATTTATTTGTGAAGAAAACTTGGCTTTGCCTTTGTGGAGCCGCCAAGTGAATAATAAACAACCTTGTGATTGAATCTTGTTTCACCATCAATAATTCAACACTGATATTTGTTGTCTCCCAGGAAAAATAACTTCACAATTCTGTCCTTGAAAATGGCGCCATTTAAGGATGTTAGTCCTCAAGATGTTTCTGGTTGTTAAAGGAATGATGCCGAGGATTATTCAATCCAAAACTCAGAAAGGGTTTTAAGGCTACCTTTCTTTATAAAGGGCGATATGCATAAACATTCTTTTCTCACAAATCTTTACACCTTATAGATAGGATGATTGGGCATGCCTTTGACTAACAAGGACAATTTCTCATTTGTGTATTATGATTTTGAGGATATAAGAATAGGTGGCTATGTGGGAAGAGAAATGCGCAGGTAAGGTATCAAACTGAGATAAATATTACAAGGCTTTGGGTGGAGAAGAATGTATTGAGTATTTGAGAATTTAGTAGTTACCACAATTTATGTATTCTAATTTGAATTACATGCATTTCAAATAGCTTATTGCTTAAGATATTCATATAAGAAATATTTTGTAATAATATGAATAATTCATATAATATATGAAACAACGCTGGTCAAGAAACTGAAATCAATCTCATTCATCAACAAATCCATACACATTCACAACACATATGGGCCAAAATTGTTGTTGAAAGATTTTTATTAATAATCATAGTAGATTAAAGAGATGGAAGATAGATAAATTACAATAGAGAAGAAAGAAAGATGGGAATTATAGCCGAATACATCAGAAAATAATAGAATCCATATCAACCTCATGGCTCCCTCTCATAGTCTGTCTTTTTGTCGGAGCTAGATTGATCTCTCAACTTTGAGGTTCAGACACTCTTCCTCTCTCTTATTTTGTCCAAATCCGTGAACCTTTCATAATATGGTGGAGGAAGAACCTTCAAAATTAATCTAAGGGCACATAATAATATAAAATCCCCCACCAACATATCCATTACATCCTATCCCTTCATAGGTCCTTCCAGGTTGTTGAACCTTCCATCATCATTTCTTTTTTTCTCCAATAGATTTTGGTAATCATTCTGCAAAAAGAGATCTCTAACACCATCCCACAAATTATGAAACCCAAAATTGATCACCTCTTGAAAATATTCCTAAATGAATATATCTCCCCATTTAATTCATGTACCTTGCACTTTGTGTTTTGCATGAGTTTCCTTTTAGCCATAACTCTCTTTGCATCCATTACTAGACTAGTCCTATCTGGCATGTCTAAAATCTTGAGCTTCTCTTTAGATCTGTTATTCAGGAACCCAATTTACTCCTCAACCACTTATGGTTTACCCAACAATTTTGCAACTATGATCTTGATTTCTTTAGTAACTTCAACAATCAAATCATATTCTTCCTACCTCAACTTAAACTGGTCCCAATTCTTTAAAATCAACGATGCTATCTGATCCCAAACCATATATTTGGCTCCCTTCAATGCTAATTTACTAGAAACCTTCAACCTCATATGCGCTAATTCTCACTCAACTTGTTTCTTCTTAGAACCAATTTATTGTAAGAGTACTTCCCTACTCTTGGCTTGCTCTTGTAACTCTGTTACTTTGGCTGAACTAAATTTGAGCTTCTATGTGAGTGAATTAATCTCCACTTCCTTTGCACTAAAATTTGACGTAACCTTATCCAAGCCTTCATCATCATCTAGAGTTAAAACTGGGACTTTAGATTGTTTAGCTAGTTGTAACCTGTAAATCCTTCTCTAACTGTTCAGTTAAGGACTTTTTTTTTTCTTGCAGTCTCCGCCTAACTGTTCAGTTAAGGACTTTTTTTTTTCTTGCAGTCTCTGCATAATTTACTAGCTCTGAACTAGCGATTGGTACATCTGCTCCTTCTCATCATAGGTGGCTTGTAGATTAAGAGTCTATACATGTTGAGTTTTTTGGATGTTGAGCCTTTTCTTAAGTATTTTTATTTCATTATCTATCTTGCTCAACAAGTCTTCCACCACTTTGGGATCCTTAGGATCAACACTCATGGCCATAATATTCTTTTCTAGGTTTTCTATCTGAATCTCCTCGGCTCTTAATGTTGTTTTTTCATGCTTCAATTGCTTCTCAATCTTCCAAGACAATTCTCTTATCTTTCTCTCACTTGTAGAGGCTTGAAATACTCCCCTATACATCATTTCATTAGTATGTATGTGCAACTCACACATATCCCCAAGTTGAATGTTTTCCAAAGGGAATTTAAACTCAATGACCTTATAGTCTGCAACTATATGAGGCTTAGACTCCTTTGACTCTAATACTGCCAATCTTAGTGAATTTTCCTTATAATCCATGGATGAAAGTAATTTAGCATGGAATTTGTCTGGAGGACATAACTCCTTCTTAACATCTACACCATTTCTCCTGATATCAAAGTAATAATTAAAAAAGGAGGGTTGAGTCTCAAAAGATGTCCCTAAAGTAGCAGAAATAACCTTTCCATCTGGCAATAGGGTTGATGGATAATGTTGTATGGTAAAAGGAGGAGGAGGAGTCTTAACAACATAAATAGACCCTTCTTCATTAGATCCTACAACCAATTTTGACATACTCTTGCATTTGTCCAGAAGATGTGTGATAGTATCCTCTGTATCAAGCCCTTCTTCTTTCTTAAACCTCTTGGTTATGTGCTCATTTGTTTCCATCTCACATTCCAAGTCAGGGAACGTTATTTTTCCCAATAAAACTTACTTCTTCTGAGAAGTATTTAAGGCCCTTGTGGAATATAATCCGTCTATTGGTGAATTCTGCACCTGTGCCATCAAGATCTGCTTCACTTATTCCCACGTATCCAGGTTAGCAATACTTTCTATTACAGGACCAAATTGATGCTTATATGCAGGCTTCCTAGATGCAATGATTCCCTTGTGGATCATAAACCCAATTACTTGCCTTCTCATAGTCAAACTTAAGAAACATGTCTTCAACTAGGCTAAGTGTTGTTCTTATCTTAACTTGGAAAGGGCCTACTTCATTTGGGAGTTAGAATGTGTCTGATTTCTTAAGTTATGTAAAATTAAGATGATTCAATATCATCCTCTGTTTGATATACTCTAGGGGAAAAATAATTGAAGTAAGGAACACTGACAACTTATATGGTTCTCCCTCAAAGCCATAAACCTTGATCCAGGTGTAGGTGTTAGATAAGTACCAATATCCTGTACTAGTTTCCTTAGTTAATTGGAGCATTTTCTTTAGATCAATAAACATTCTATGTGGATGCACTAGATGAATAAGACAATAAACAACACTCATGTACTTATTAACAAAGAGAGAGAAACCCTAATTATTCTCCTTCATCCTAATCTCTTCAGTCCATTCAACCACATGCTTCAAACCAGAGGTGTTATCAATTATCTATACACCTAGTTTAAAAAAGGTTGTGACATTATTGAACAATATCAAATGTACCAAATAGGATTGGTATAAGAAGAATTTATAATTAGGATAGGATGACAATTGATAGTTAATGGCCCCTGCCAAATGTTGGCACGCGGGTATAAGACCCTAGGTTTAGTTTACTCAACCAACAAAACCCTTAGATACCTGCCCTTTCAGCATCATCTACATGCAAGTGAAGTCTCACCCGAGGGATCTATTGGGGCTGCAGGAACCAAGTTTCCGTAAGGACGAGGGGATGTGAAGCTATCATCATATCCATTACTATTTATTCACCTCGTGTGAAATATCTTTATTCATACCCTTTTATTAGTTTAAAAACTCTATTGTGCAAAACCCTTATAACATAGATTGCAACATAAATAACCCATTGTAACATTCATTATTACTACACATCAATCATATAGTAAACAAATCTATATTAATCATGCATAAAAAACACATCCATGAGCAACCACATCAACACAACACATAGAGACACAAATTTTAACGTGGTTCACCCAATCCTTGGGCTACGTCCACAACAATTGCCTTCTATATTAGTCTTCATGCAATAATCTCCTCGGGCCTACACATTGCGCTTACAATAGATATAACATATTATACTATCCCAACCTACCTAGCCACTTTGTAGTGCAAGCCTCTCTCACTCATATGCAACCTAATCTCTTACTCTCAACAACCTAATCTCTCTTTTTCAGCAACCTATTCTTCCCCGACCCATTACGTATTTATATATAGAGTTAGGGCTCATAACCCTAATAGTTTATCCCAAAACCCTAACATGTCCTAGTTTTTTTCCTTCTTTTTCTCCAACATGTTGATTTTCCTTCCATTGCGCTTGCATGCTGCTTTTCTTGCTTTAGCGCTAAACTGTTGCTTTCCTTATTTTATGCGCCTGCTCTGAATTTTGTTTTGACCCCACAAATTGCTCCCTTTTCTTCTTTTGCACACACTCTTCAAAATTTAGTTATTCAAACTTCCTGTCCAATACCAGATACTCAACATAATCATATTTAACAAAGACAACTTACTCTATAGCGCAAAAAACAGAAAATAGATCCAAGATAGTTTCGTTAACATTTAGGTCATGCTCATACCCAAAAATATGGCAGATCATAGCAATAACCTTTTTAGCTGCATCTGAAAAAACATATGATTGGTATAGAGGAGATCCAATTGGTAGTGAGGCATTTGCAGGTAACAATTTACTGAGCATATTTTATTTTTCTAATTGGGGAAAATATTGATACTTAACAGGAAGTTGATATTCATCCAGGGATTCTTTTGCAGTGGGGTCATAAAAAGGAAGTACCTAAACAATCAATTCCCTAGATATTGTGTATATCACCCCAATACCATCAGTGTTAGTAATATGTTCTTTCTAAATACCATAATGCAAGGCACACCATTCTACCATCTCTTGGAAATGACAGGTCTGGGGTATTGCTGACCGAGCCAAGTTCAAATCCCACAAGAATATACAATCCTTTAAATGATTGGCATGGGTCTTATCCCTTTTGATTATTCGATACATGTTTGAATAAGAGAAGGTAGGGTCAAATACATCTCCCTCTTGATCTTCTAGGTGATCTTAAGGGGTGAGTTTCTTCAGTACTTTCGAGGCCTTGGTAGGGCTCGACTTGGATTTCATCTTAAGATTTAAATGAAAATAACTACTCAACCAGGTAAATAATAAGGCCAAGGAAAATCGGATTACCTATATGTTTTGCTTGTATTAACAATGCGTATGAACCATGCACAAGTTGCTACAATGATGCAGAGTTTTACCTTGGGCGTCGTAACTTGGTAATACTGAAATTACCTTAATCGCATGCTAAAACCCTTTTAAACCTTTGTATGTTTTGGCGACACACGTCCCTTTGATATTGGAAATAAACATAAGATTCACAAAGTGTGTGAAAATATGGATGACATCATTGATGACGCCATCAACGTACAACATACATGTGGTCGATCAAGATTGGTCCAGGTGGCTGCTTATGTGGCAACATTATCAGGATTGATGTCATCAGGTTGGGCCATGTGTCTCCCTATCAACAATAGTATTTTTTGTGTGCCTGAGTGGACGAGCATGACTGTGCCTCAGCCTTTTATCATGTGTATAGCCACGTCATGTCCCGGTGTGAGCTAGGGTGTTCGTGATTGGTCCACATCATCTTCCAGCTAAGCGTCGAGTACACACTCGAAAATATGGCTTCCGGGATACTGTCGATGATATCGCATGGTCAATGGCAATGTTCCTTTGTCTCTGAACCACTCTCTGAACCAATCTATGAATCCATGCTCTCGTCCACTGTCATATATCTGCACAAACCTGCTAAGTATTCTTACGAATCCATCTTTGTCCATACTGTCTAAGAATCTACTTGTGCAACGGTCCATAATGCTGACCCATTTATCACTATACTATCATGAAGTCTTGATTAATCTATCAAACTCTACTTCTGCTAATTGATTGCTCTGGATCTGTCTTCTCAAACTCTGCAAGCTACTCAAAGGATGATTCTTTGGTTTGTCACAACTATCGCATAGACTTCCCCTGTCTAATATTCATATTACCTAGGAGTCTCTAAGCTGGATGGCTCGGAACAATTCTTGCTCTGAAGTGTATTCATCATCATATTCATTGGTAGATTCATCATCATCTTCATTGGT
>CBVK0101769021.1:0-11095 GCA_900067695.1 Picea abies | reverse complement strand
TAGTGAAAATGGGTACAAAAATGCCAAAAATGGAGGAAAGGAATGGTAAATAGAGGGTGTGCATGATGATTTTTATGACAAAAGGTGAACCCAACATCTCCCCCAGACTTGAGTTTTTGCATGTCCCTTATGCAAAATAAAAAACTTCAAAATTGTCTTTAAATTTTGGTTTTAATGCCCTCCTGGTTTCTTTCTTAGCTTGTACCTTCTTGATGCCTGTCCTATTTGCTGGATCTTCCCTTGAGTGTTTGCTACATGCTCTTCTTTCAACCTCTTCAATTCCTCTTTTAGTTGGTCATTTTCCTTTTGTTGATAAGGAAGTCTGCCTCTAATTTTTTATTATGTTCAATTCTTGAGGTTGATGGTGGTAATCTTCATGAACCCCAACCATGATAATTATTGAGTATTGGAAGTTTTGGTTTTCTATTAGTTTGTCTGTAGAGTAATCAATCAAGCGCTTCTCCTCTTGTTCCATAGGTACATTGTCATAAATCCCAACGCCTACATAGCCTTCCAAGTCTTCACCATTTGAGTTTGATCAGAATATGATTGATTGTTTTATGAAGAGATCCACCTTTTTATTTGGATAACCAACTATCTTGGGAGACTTTAAGGAAGATTTTTTTGTTACAAAACTCCTTGCTCGACCAGGGTAAGCACCCACCAATGTTTCTCCTAAACCTTTCACAATCTCATCATAAATCTATGATGTCTCTTCTGACAATGGATTGGTTGTATGAATGAAAATGGCATAATCTGCATTGATTATTTCTTGAACTAGGATAGACATACAAAGGTCATTGTGCCCCACTTTTAATTTATGAGCACTAAAGTATGCCCTTTGATTCCACTTTGAAGCCAAAACCTTCTTTATTTCCATCCAAGATTGTTGCCATCGATTTTCACCCTCATCACTTGGCCATGAAATTTTTGCACTTTGCATCTTGGCCTTCAGTCCATTGATCAATTGGAGAGGTGCCCTAAGCTGCAAAACAATTTCTCGAATATCACCAAGTTTGGTGAAATCTATTTTTTCTATAAGGCTGTTCAGAGCTATTACTTTATTGGAAATATCCTTGTTCAAGTTCTGTGATAGGACATTCTCAAACATTCCAAATGGTAGAGCAACTGACATTGGAAGTTTGACCCATGAAGGCACCTTCCCTCTCAAGTATGNNAAAATATTTATACTGAACTAGTTCACCCCTAAATTCAATAGCTGACACTGCATATGTTCCAACAAAACACTTCTTCTTTAAAACAATTATCGGGGACAACTTATTTGGATATGACAACATTGCACAACTTCCCAACAAATCAGTCCCATTGATTTCAAAAAAACTTTAGGCCTGACGAAGAAGGTCATATCAACAATGCCTTCCCTTCTTTTGCTCGAAAATCATCAAGAATCTTTTGGTCAAAACATGTAGCAAAAAATACCTTGCAGGTTCTTTCTCGCACTGAAACATGTGATATAACATCTAGCATATCAAATGTCAGGACAACAACTACACCATCTAGAATTTATTCCTCTCCCATTACTCTGTTCGCAACTAAGTTTGTTTGTCTATCATAGACCATGTTTTGAACCCTAAGTAAATCATCTATTATAGTGACAAAGCCACACACTTCTACTGGACTGATTATCCGCCAGTGCCCAATGTTGGCAATGTTCCAAAGGATTGGATCCAGATGATTTATAAGCAAATAAAGAGAAGCAACAGATCCAACCCATATAATTTATTCCGTGAATATTTTGATTGCCCATTTCTCTACTCCAAGCAAAGCACCCAAGTACTCTGCACTTGGCTGCATAAATTCCTGGTAGTGTTCAACTCTATATGTAAGTGAAAGTTGAGTTCGATCAACAACAACTTTTGCATATAATGCCCACCGATCATCGTTTGAATTGCATAGATCATATGTATGATACCAATATTTTAAGCAATAAATGAGGTCCTCATTATTATCTAATGATATAGACATGTTTTCAAGCACCAAAATAATGAAATATATAATATCCAATGGGTTTGCATTGTTTAATCTTTCATATCCTCTTTCCATAGTAGTTCTAACATTTGAGTCTAGAGAAAGACTCAATAAAATAAGATTTTTAAGTCGCTTATGTTGTCCAAGTAGGAGAGGACGAAGTCCGAATCACGATTCTACAAGTAGCTTAAGGAGTGGATGGACATTATTGTTTTCAACATGCTCTAGAACAATTTTTAGTAGTCTTGCGAATTCAGGTGACAATCCTTTAATAGAACAAAGTTGAATTCCTCTCATACAATCGTCACCCTTTGCATTATAACCCAAGCAAGCTGCAATGGAAGAACCAAGATCTTCTCTTGAATGGACAACCTTCAATGTTGTCATATATGATGTCAAATCACAGATAACTTCCTTCTTTCCGATCACTTCTAAAAGATGGCTAAGAGATAATTGGATGATCATAACTAGCAATATGCTCTTTTGTCACACCATTCATGTTTAATGTCCTTCAATACATATATATTTTGAAGTTGTTTTGAAATAGACTCAAAATGCTCCCAATTTTTTGAGAATTGAATTCGCTGATAGAAATACCTCTGTCTCTGTGCAATTTGTGTCTTCAATTTCTGGTTTTGTGTGCCCCCATTATTTCTCTGTCTCTGTGATTACCATTTCCAAACTTGAATTCTGTCCATTCATGGATCTCCTTATTTTCTTTTTGGTTTTGATTTCCCTTCCTGTAGCTTTCCTTTAACTTTTTTGTAAGTGTGTTTTCCCTCTTCTCCTTAATTTTCAGACTGAAAATTGAAATCCTCGCTTTGCAATTCAAATTCTCTTCTTTCAAATTTCATCTCCTTCTATATAGACTGCACCTTGAGTCATATCCTTTGTCTTTTGCATTCAAATCCTTTCCTCAACAAAAGGGAAAGATGTTTCAAACCTGTCCACAACAAGATAGGAAAATTTCGAATCGCTTTACAACAAGATAGGAAAATTTCAAATCTCTCAACAACAAAATAGGCCTATTGATGGTTTTACCGAATGTAATGTGTTTTTGTAAAAATGGAAACATGTGAGCTCATATAGACCTGATGAGGGATCATATGAATTCATTATGTGATAGGATATGTATGGGATAAGTTATGAAAATATGTAGGAAAAATGATTAGTTAATGATGTATGGTAAATAGGGAGATGGGAAATGGTTATAGAATTGGATTATGGTTGGTAAATACATGAATGTGTATGGTAGTCATTATGGCAGGTATCATAGTGAAAGGATGGTAGTGAAATGATAAGTAGTGTAAGGTAGAAATGAATGAGATATTATGGATGATAAAAGACCATAAAGGATTTTTAAAAGTAATTTGCAGTTTTATTCTATTTTCTAAATAATAAAACAAGAAATATCAAACCTTGGTGTACCAAATGTTGATGCAACTGAAATGTTCCTCTGGTGGTTGCAAATTTCTTGCATGCTACTGGAATTTCTACTCCTTGGATATTCCTGTTGAATTCTTTCTCTTTGGATGTCTGTTGTAATGTCTTCATTTAACTATTTTGTTGATCAACTTCCTCATTTCTTTGTATGGAGCTTAGATTGATGGTGATGCTGAAGATGTAGGAATCATGAGAACATGATATGTGCTAACTGGAGGCTAAATAGGAGGTACATTAGAGTTGAGATAAAACTTTGAATGAACAACATCGTTGGAGACATGAATGCTAATCCAAATCTGCTGATTTGTTGGAACAAAACATGAATGGAAAGGAGTTGTGGTGGCTGCCAACGAGACAAAATGGAAATCTTTATTAGAACAAGACATGAACATACCGCTACATGAAGCTTTAGAAAGTGAACTACTGCAAGTTGTTGTTGATACTATGAAACCAGATAGTCTTCAACCACTACCCACATCTGAGGTACAATTCTTATCATGCGAATGAATGTGCTAATGTCGAGCATGAAAATAAATAATTGGATTACTGACATTTAAGGTATTTCATTAACCAACGTGATGAAACTCACCTTTAATGATAATGGGTGCTAAAGTACCTTAGTGCATCTTGACAAGTATGAATGGATGTGTTGAAGTTGATTCACCTGCAAGATCTATCAGTAAAGAGATATTGATGAATTCCTATAACTGGCAATGAGAAGACTTGCCATTGATGTATGCAAATCCCAAGGCACTATGAAATCTATAACCTTGATCCCATATGACGTGTTGGAGTTGATGGGATGAGATTTGCTAGAAGGAGGGCCTTAATGAATCCCCCATCATCTAACATGAGAACAAAATGATTTGAAGAATACAAGATGTAACCAACAACTAAATGGAGAACTTATTGTGAACTTTTCCCGCCAATTTCTCGGTTTTCAAGCAAAGCTCATGTCCAATTGCGCCAATGAACTGGTTTTCACAAGTGGACTTATTTTTATCTTTACTATTTTATTTATTTATTACTTTATCCTACTGTACTTGAAAAAGGAAGTCCTTTTCTCAAGCATAGGAGTATTTCCAGTGAAGCCATGTGCGTAGTCGGATTACAAATGTGCTCATATTCTGGTTTGAAAAATATACTTTAATAAGTACCGAAACATGAGAGACCAGCTGCCCTGATTACGATGATGTCAAGAAATGCTGAAGAATAGAGTGGTGCTTCGACCTGATGCTTGTCAAGAACCAAAAATCAATGTAGTCTTTGTCTTCCCGGTTCTCTTGTTCATTAACACTGATTGGTGTGTCCTCCTTTGTCACGCCATGTAGATATTCTTATGTTTGATGGTCAATATATTGAATGCATAAAGGATCCAATGATAGGTATGTTATAAATTCCCCGATCTCAGGTTCTAATGACTACTCTCCATTGAACACGGTCCATGATTCTTTGATCTCCTCTTGCTGTTGTTCACGGAATTCTTCCTCTTTTATCACTTCTCGGTGTGCAAACATATTCTCGACCATTGTCAAGTTTTTCTCTTCCTAAGAGGTAGATATTTCGGCTACTGCCAGGATTCGATAAAATTCTTGGAGCAACATTCTCCTTTACTCAACAGGTTCTTGAACATTCCTGAAGTCTTCTTCGTTGGTTGGTAATCCCTGTCTTGTACATGGATTAGTGTATAGGGTTCTTACAGCACCAAAACTTTAAAAATCTTGAAGAAATGAAAAGGAAACACACTTAAAGCAAATACAAGCAAACTAATTATGTACTCGAAGTGTCGTCATGCTACTAGGATCATGTTGTCACCAAGTTATCTTTTCACACAAGTTAGTATTCTCTTCTTTTCATGAATCAAACTAAAAGGAAACAACCTATCTACCTAGGCTCTAATCCCTTTAGCACCTCCCCGACAATGACGCCAAAATGTTGGGTAACTTACTTGCATAAGTTTTGAACATTAATTATCAATCCGGGAGTCCGTAAACTTCGAGGTGCAAGCACAGGAAATGCAGGATCAAAGATTATTCCAACAAAGTAAGAATTACCTTACTTAAACTATTATAATGTGAAATGAAATTCTAAACTAGAAAAATAACATAATGGAACTAATCTTATCCAATCTAGGCTACCACAACTTACAAAGGTAGAAACTTCAATTGTGAGATATCATGCCTCAAATGGCTCACACATCAATACTCTCATCACTTGTGAAGATTGATGATTGGAAAATAATATTCATCACACACTCATTAACTTAAATCAAACAAAAATATTTTATTCTAAATTCTTTCAATCTAAGGTTCATAGGTTCAATGTCAAACAAACAAGTTACAAAGGGAATTTGTTTCAATGGAGTGAAAACATCTATATAACAAGAATCAGATTTGAATATGAACTTGAAAGAATATTTATGTGTCCAAGAAAACAAATTAAAAACACTCAAAGAATGCTAAATTCCTTCAACTTAATATCCACAGTTTCTTTGGTAAAAAATCATATTGTAGAATAAAGTTTGCTTCCACCAGCGATGAGTTGTAGTTGTCACAATTTCAATGGTAAATGTGTTGATTGTAACGTGTAAAGTTCTTTACAATGGTACTCTGACGATTTTGAAGTTTAAATAACTCATCAATAGGAGGCTTCCTACAACAATACTCAGTTAAACTGTGAGAAAAGATTGCAAGGAAAACGCAAAATAATTCTGATCCAAAATTATGAAGGATTCAATTTAAATGCAAAATAATTCTAATATCTTTAACCCAAATTTATCATAGACTTTAATGGTGGGAAAATAGGTTGTAAAAGAAAGTTTTCATGATAGTCATGACTTTCACAACAATACTCTTATTGACTTATGAAGATTGTGGATTTAAGAGGAAGTTCAAGATTAATTCTAAATGCAATTTTCAAAAGAGAAAACCTTTGCAGTTAAACTGAAATTGAAAGAACTATTAAATAAAAGAAAACAATGAAATACTTACCAACAAACAACAAATGAAGAAATAACAAATAAAATATTTGTACAACAATGTACAACTATGACACAAACCATTGCAAGGGAGCCCTTCCAAGCTCTGGCTCATACACAGGTTCAACAAATCAAATGGAGAAAACCAAAGCCTTTATATTGATAAAATTCTGGTAAAATATGTTCATAAATTTCCCAAATTCGACTCCTTAATGGCTCAATGGTTTGACATAATTATAAATAATAAAACACAACTAATAAACCTCAAAAACCTCTCCAGAGTAATGGCAGATCTAAATGACCTCCTATTAATGCTGGGTCGAGCTCAAGATGAGCGATTTTCTCCATGATTTGATGGGCAGTTTGAATCTTGGCCGCAGATAAAATTCTGGGTTTTACATATTTATAAAAACCTCAAAATCTCCCAAATCGTGCATTCTATGGAAAATTGACTTGCGTGTCACCTAATTGGGCTTATCCTACACAAAACCCATGCCTTCAAATTTTCTAATTCATCTTTATTGATCCGAAAATGGCATGTGAAGATTGTTGTTGTGTTTTCTGCTATTTATTTTTCTTTGTAGAGGGTGTGCGTTGACCAAGTGTTTATTGGCGACTTCTGAGCCATTACCCATGCTCCAAAAGCTCACAATTCATGGTGTGAACGCTAGGAACAAAACCCATATGCATTGTTTCTCTGATTCAACTTGCAAATATGCTAAGCTCGAAGCAATTACAGGAAAAAAACATTTCTGGTAATAATGATGATAAAAACTCAAGAATTTGACATTTTTACTTATTAAATAAAAAATAGAAGCAAACTAACAATTACCTTTTTCATCTTTTATTGATCCCGAGTTTAGTGAAAATGGTTACAAAAATACCAAAAATGAAGGAAAGGAATGGTAAAAAGAAGGTGTACATGATGATTTTTATGACAAAAGATGAACCCAACATCATCTATAATAGGTAATAGGTTGTGGGATCTCTCTTATGCATTCCATTGTCATGCAATCTAATAATTCACTAGTGGACCTTAATTGACATAAAAAATCACTAGAAAAATAAATAAAACATAAATTTAATCATCAAAATATATCTAATATAACTTTATTCAATATATAAATTTGAATGGCTTTTTATTAAGAAATACACTAATTTTTTCTATACAATTTAGACATGATTTTGTGCACCTACATGCCTTATATAACTCCACATCACTGTGTGGTATATAACAATGTACACATCAATGCATTTTAACCAGATGGAAAAATTGTCCAACACACACTAAACGATATAATTCCTAGTGTGAAACAAAAGGCATACAAAAATAGGTCCACTTGCACTGCTAATGTGGAGAGAACTATGTGGACTATGTTTATCCTTAACATGATTAAACTATCCTAAACAAAAAGGGTTACAACTTTTTCTACCATAGATTTTTCCTAATAAATCTAAGGGTCACTTTCAACAAAGTTCGACATTAGCACATATTCAATGTGTTAGCACTAGAAGTCACCTCTGGATTGCAGCAGAGGTAAGCCCAGTACCCATCAATTTTTATGTCACAATGAATAAATTTAAGGGTGGTCTAATGGATGCAGTCTTGTGATTATAACGTTTTAACAAAGAAAACTCAGTTGGCATGCATAAGAGGATGAGGTCTTGATCTAATTTCAGTCAATAAGTTGTAGTAAAGTGTGAGTAGGGGAAGAAATGGTGAGGAGATGCAGAGGTATGCTATGGACATTGGTTCTTTCAGTAGCCTAAGGGGGAAAAGCTATGAATACAATATCTTCTTGAACCCAAAACTTCAGGAAACTAAAAATGTCATAACAATGTTGAAATCAAGCATACATTACAATACAGTCACAAAAACTCGACTGGATCACCCATGCCCGAGTCTTCAATATCAGAAGAAAATGAGATGATAGGTAAGTTGAATGTCATTAAGCAAGAAGTCTCAAAGGAAACTCATAACTAGAGAACCAGAGGCTTAATTAAAACTTAACAATGCAAGAGCTTAGCTCAACCATCGACCATTACAAAATATAAAAACTAAGTATATATAATCAAAGCAACCTGATCCCTAGAGAAGCGCGCTCTAGTCATTGTATTTAAGTCTTGGCATCTGCATATTCTTCTATCAGGCTACACTTGCATTCTTATGTCAGATGCAAGATCAAATCGGTATGGGATTCATAAGGAAATTCATGAAAGGGAACTTTTGGCTGAAAGTCTACCCTCCACGACCATATTTTCCATGCTTTCCATTTATGTGATGAAACAAGGTTTCAACCACCTTCATTTTCCATGCTTTCCATTTATGTGATGAAACAAGGTTTCAACCACCTTCCCCATTTTCATTAACTACCTTCATCGGGATTAGGGTGAGGCCTGACACCCATGAATGTCCCAAGTGAGCTCACGAATCCTTTGAGTCAATTTCAACACCTCAAGGTCACAAAACTATTTCTATGTGACCTGCTCGGGCACTTTGATCCTTTACACAACTCCTTTTCATCTGACCCTGGGCTACGACCGTGTGCCTAATTCCCAGATGTTTCATAATTTCATGTTTCGTGAGCCTGCATTGTGATCCTATCGAAATTTCTGAGTCGAGAAAGAAATATTGTTTAGATCGGGCGACACATATCCCTTTGCATTGGAAGACCCTGTTGAACATCGACATTTTGGGACCTTGGTCCATTGGCATTTCTCACTTCAGTTCCCTGAAACGACTTTCTCCATGTTGATCCTGCACCACATGTCTTTCTGGAATGGACGGTCAAGATCATTCCGGGACTTCACATGTCACGAGTCTTCAAGACTCTACCCTCCTACTTCCCTGACTCATGAAATTGTGAAAACTTGATCCATCAGTCTAGATCTCTCCTTTGATCAACAGATCTTATCTTATTGTGATTTCAAATTTCGCAAGTTCTGATGACTTTTATCCTTGACCACTCCATCTCGCAAAACCATGAAATGTTAATCTTTCACCATGTATTCTTCCCCATACCAACGACTAGCATTGACCTCGTGATTTCATACCTATGCTTGATGCTAAACTTGGTGCAACTATATCATCCCAACCACCTGATGGTCGTCGGTCCGATCTTCTTGATGGATCTCCACCGTCGAAAGTTGATCTAGCTTTCTCGCTTGATTTGGTTTGATATCAGACTGCTTTAAGTGTTGCACCTGGTTCTCATGAATGTGGCCTATGTAGTTTACTTGAATGACTGGCTAAGGGCTCGGGAGAACAAAGATCAGCGACAGAGGTAAAGGAAGGATTGATCGACTTTAGGGAAAATAATAAGGCTTTAGGGATGATACTTCTCAGACAATCTGGTAAGGAAAAATAGGTCGATCAAATGGATGAAAGAAAACAAAAGAGAAACTACAAGCCAAGAAGAAAAACTTATGATAGGGTCTGCAAAAGGAGGAGAGACAAGAAAAATTTGTAGACTTAGGTATAAAACACAAACTCCTAAGGCTCTGACAAGTTTATGTGATAACAAAACACTTCGACGAAGTCCTACTACTAGAGGAAAGGAGTGTGAAGTGGGTAGAAACCCCTTAATGCTAAAGTTACGAATTAACGTCAGCTATAGATTCATGGATCTATGTGGACACACCTTGACGATGGGATCTAATGGGTATTAAGAGATAGATGGAAGGAACTTCCAACTTCGGAGCTCTGGGAGGTTTGGAAAGTAGGTGAATCTAGGAACCCCTAGAGGCTGCTAGTCCCAGATTGACATGACACGCCGACATAATGTAGAGTGATGTGGACCCATGTCTTGTATTCCATGTGTCACCCTAATTTTTGCTTCTCATAGAGCCTAAAGGACATTAGAATGTGACATGTGTCATCTCCTCATGAAGATATGTCTCACCCTAGCCCCTGTAGCATGTCATCCACCTGGATCATGAATGCTCAATCAAAGGTTGGTGGACTACTTGAGACTTCGAGAGTTTGGGACTTCAAAATATTGGGAGGCTAGAATGTTAGGGCTAAATCAACTGAAGGGTCAAACCCAACTATCCTTGTCTTTGTGTATAATGTGTCACCACATGTAAGTGGGGACCTATTGGGAGTCCGAGACTTTAGAACTCTGGAGGTTTGGAGTGTAGTGTCGAGGATAAGCCAAAGAGTCGAAGGTTGGAGATACCTAGCAACACATAAAGATTTCAAGATTTCGGGACTCCGTGGAGTGTGCACACAGAAATAAAAAGGGGTGTTCAGAGTTGAATGTTGAACTCCCCTCTATCATATGTGTTAAATAAGGAACAAGCCTCATCGTTGGATTGGAAGGTGGGTGGAATTCCACCGTAGATGTAAAAATATATAGATGGTATGAATGAGATGGATCCACATTTTCCTTGACTAATAATGCCTGAAGAGCTTTGGGAGGAAATAAATTGCAATCCATAACTCATATTTCAGTATGGTGGCAACCGTTAGAAAGCTCATAGTGAGCAAAATCCGATGGAGATCCCAGAATTAGGATTTGATATAGTTAAGGAAAATGAACTTATGATGCTCCATCCATTAAAAGAGTATTTAGGGGTTGGGTCTGTTACAAATTGCTATCAGAGCATGGCAACAACACTTGTCTTGATTGGGCTCATGCACGAGTCACATAAAAATATTATTAAAGAAATTTAAGGGGTAACACC
>CBVK0101769012.1:0-14012 GCA_900067695.1 Picea abies | reverse complement strand
AGCACCCACTAGAAGGAAGCATCAACTCCCTAAGTGTTCCAGAACCAACTGGATGGAAGCACCAACTTCCATTCATAGAGGCACTGACCTGTATAACAGAGAATAACAATTCTCCCTTGCACCACCATGCCACCCTATTTTTTCTGGCTGCAACTAGATGGAAGCTACAACTACCTGTGTTCAAGCACCCACTTGAAACCCTGAGGACACCAATCCTCCCAAGTACCTCCCTACCACCCTGAAATATAAATATTTTCTTTTTACAACTTTATCACAGTGGTAAAACATTTATCTATGGCTTACTAATCTCATCATTGTTCTGCTACACTGTTATTCCCTCTCTGCATCAATGTCTTTCTCATCATGTTTGTTGTACTTTATGTTCTTCTCTTAGATATGTGTTTTTGTTCCTTGCTTATTCTTATCTTGAGATCCTTCACACCACATGCTTCTACCTGCATGAATCACACTCAACAACAACACCCATATCTTCTATGTTCTGCATTTTTATACTCTCTGTGCACCTTTGCATACTTCATGCACTATGCCACTACATAATCTTCACTGCATCATTGTTCTTCCCTACAGGTTGTTCAGTTTATCTCTTCCTCACTCCTACATCACTTCACTTCTATGTTCTTCATTTTTTTCTCATGTCGATTCATCTCCTGATCATCATGGGAACTCTTCATCTTCTCTGGTCATTTTGTTCCTTGTGAGTTCATGATCAGTGGTCGTTATGATGATATTCCTTAGCTTCTCTGGCAGTTGAGACTCTTTGTATTCTCTATCAATTACAACCAGTAAACTATGGATTCTTTGGCTTCTAGCCCCTTCCTTTGCATGACCATCGACAATGAATGAGCACTTATTTAAAAGGCACATCCTGATTTTTGTCTAGTGAATGTTGGCTCCATTTCAAGATATTACCTTGGGCTATGAGATTCATGTGACCACGAGATTGTTGGTGGGTCCATAAGAAGTTTGAGGGCAACCCGCTTTTCACCTCATAATTCATTACAAGCCTCCACGCATCCTTTCTCCAAAACCATGGTTTCAATTATGGCCCGCTCATGAAACATTAAGGCCCTAGCATGTTCTGGCCTCGTAATGGAGCATGACCATCGATCTCATGATATTGATGGTGCTCTTGAACGAATGGTTCATATCTATCCTCTCAATTTTGTGGACCAGATCTCTCCTTCCTCCATCAATGACTGAGGTTTCCTTCATGATCTGGGCTCCGGGAGTTTCAACTCTCAAACCCTTTTCCTGCTGACTGGATATCTTATGGAATGGAAGATCTGCTGAAAACTATCTTCTTCAATAGATGACTTTGTCTTCTTTCCTTTTTCCACATGCAATCCTTGGTATCAATGATCAGATGACATGTGTCCCTTCAAACCAATGGAATAGATCGATTTTTCCTTTCAATATTCGGGAGTTTTGATTCTCAAACTCTGCTTGCTCCCGGATCATTTCACCTAGAGTCCATGATCTAACGACGCATTTCCCTCTCAGATCAACGGTCGAGATCTCTTTTAGGTCTTCGGAATTCAAAGATTTCAATTCTCAACCTCCACTTGCTCAGAACTCTTTTAGCTGGAGTCCATAGATTCCTTCCATGTGTCCTCCTCGAATCAACAGTCCTCGTTCACTTCGGGACTTTGGTAATATCAAACCTTTCTCCTTCTCTTTTTCCCAGAGAATTTTCACCCAGATTTCACGATCCGTTGACATGTATCCTGCTACACGATCATTGATCGAGAATACACCTGAAGTGGTCTTCAGATCGGACGACTCGTATCCACTTCGGGTCTTCGACATTCGGGACTTCGCGTCTTTATGCGAGTATTGTTGGTAAAACTCCCGAAGAAAAACTCCCAGAGTGATGTAACTTGTGCATCACTCGATGACATGTCATGAGCCAAGTAGCTGCCACGTGTCACTCAGATTTTTGATTTACACATACCTAAAATTCCTAATCAACTTGACACTTGTCATTGTCTGATTGCACCAATCATCCTTGCTAACGTGGTTTGACACGTGTCCTTGTTGACGTGGTCTACCATGTGTCCTTGCTGATGTGGTTTGCTTACGTGGTTCACCACATGTGTTTGAGGATGATATTTTCTAACATAGATATCCCTGATCTAATGATCATTGTCTTATCTCCAGATCCGACGACTGACGAAACTTCACATTCCGGAGATTTCAAATCTCAAATTTTCAGGAGTGTAACCTCCTCGCATCTCTATATCTAAAGTGAATGTTATTCATTCAATTAGGATCTTGGATCAACGGCTCGATATTTTTGTGATGCAACTTTTATAGCGTATCCTATCCTTCCACTCGAAATTGATTCGACGACTGACGAAACTTCTCATTTTTGAGATTTTAAATCTCAAACTTTATTGAGTGTAAACTCCTCACATCTTTAGACCCGGACTAATTGTTGTTCATCGATCATGTTCTCAGATAGACGTCTTGATCTTTCTGTGCAATCCTCTTGTTTGGACACTTATTCGACGACCACTGTCACTCCTCCTCCTGATCTTATGCATCCTTTTGACTTGGAATAATTTCTAAGTGTTAAAGGTTCTGCGAGACCTGATGACTTTGGTTCTTGTCTACATTTCTGAGAATGCTATCTCTCTTGAGCATTGGTATTGGAATTAACCTTGGCCCTAGCGCACACTTGCGCTCTGTGTGAAACTATGTTTTATTCATCTCTAAGCTTGGATTGCACACTGTTTTCTTCTTCACCTGAGCTTACCTTCGATCCTTCTACAAGCCATGAGCTTTGATCCTTCTGCGAGGCTTGATGTATGGGATCTCATCTACACATCTCAGAATGCTATCTCTCTTGATATTTGATCTCTATTCCTATTTTTCCATCGATGGACACTCTGATATCACCATCAATGATAAGCACACTCTACATGTACACATGCCAATAGTCTTAAGTATACCTGTAACAATGTAAGACTTCAGATGGAATAAACATTACTCAATTGCAACACCACTAGTTGTGAATCAAGATGTACAATAAGATGACGGATTCCAAATGAAATGGTGCCAGTTAATAACTCGATAACTGCACTATCTTCCATGGTATAATTAGTTGCATGACCAAGGCAAACACCGTGTAGACTGGTCAACTCATCTGTAGGTGCATAGATTTCCCATGCAATAGACGCTAGGTTTTGAGTACTGTGAACAACACCATCATCAAAGCGGATATACGGTAGTGAGGATGCCAACATATGGAAACCAATCACAAGGAAAGGTAATAAGCTTAAAGGAAGAACAAGAAATGAAAAAACCACACACTAGAGTATGATACACTAAAATACAAAGAATTCATGCAAAAAATATTTTAAGCATAGTACTTCTTCAATTAAAGCCCATTTCTGGGTTCACCCAAAGAAATTCCATCACAATCCACCAACTCATAAGCTTCTTTCTCCAACACTTGTTTAATGATATAAGGTCCATGCCACATGGGCTCTAATTTACCGGCCCCTAATAAGTCATGATATTGTTCATAAAGGAGAACTAAATCACCCTCATAAAAAACACATGGTTTGACATGCTTGTCGTATTGAGATTTGACACACTTCTTCTAAGTTTCTATGACTAAAGAAACATCACGATGAGTCTCATCTATATGCATTAAATACAAGAGATGTTCGTCCTTGGTTGAGGTGTTAGGGATAAGTTCGACAACTAGTTTCAAATATGGGATTTCACATTCAATCGTAAGAATAGCTTCAATACCATACACTAACTGGAAAGGTGTGAACCCTGTGGCATATTTAACAGACATCTGACAGACCTATAATGTTGAAAAGAGAATTATGTTCCATCTTGAATTGTGAATCCCTACCATCCGTCGAAGCATAGTGGCTAGAACTTTGTTGATTGCTTCAACCTGGCCATTGGCCTGTTTATAGTAAGGGGTTGAGTTTTCATGTCAAAGACTCAACTTATCAATAAGTTCATACATCATGAAATTGCAATAATGGATACCATGGTTAGTGATGATGGCTTGAGGGACACCAAACCTAGTGACAATATGATTGAATATGAAAAACATTGCATTTTTCCCTTGTATTATCAAATGTAGGCATCACCTCGCCCCATTTAGTGAAATAATACACAACTACAATAATGTATCCATTCCCCCTGCACAAGTCAGGGTTACATGTCATGAAGTCAATGCCCCATTTAGTGAATGGACCAATGAAGGGTTACATGTCATGAAGTCAATGCCCCATTTAGTGAATGGACCAATGAAAACTATAGGGTAAATAGGAGCATGATGTGATCAAATCTTATCGTTATATGTTTGACAAGCATGGAATTTATGAACAACAGTAATGAAATACTTAAAGAACGAAGTCCATAAGTAACCAGCTTGTAAGATCATTTGGGTAGTGGCATACCTAGACATATGATGACCACATGCTCTGGAATGATAGACATTTAAGGCTTTCTCGACTTCATCATAAGTTATACATAGGCGAAATAAATAATTAGTACCACAATGGTAAAGGGTATCATCGGGGATAATTTTTTGATGGTCTTGATACCAAATTTGACAACGATCTACATGACAAATATTAGGCTGGAAAGTTTGGGTTTGGAGATAAATGATAATGTCTCCATACCAAATGTCGTCTGAACTAATTAGAAAAAGAGACTCATCAGGAAAAGAATATTTTTCCATAGTTTATGTCTTAGTGGAGGGAAGGTCACATATCAATTTGGAAAAAACCAAATATTTCTTTGACTTGGCTCTCTCAAAATCCAAATCAAACTCCTAGAGAATCACTATCCATTTGGAGTATTTTCCCCTATCAATTGGTGTGTAAGGATATGTTGCATAGGGTTTCAATCAGAAAAGATAGTGGTTTTGTGTAATAAGATATAATGATGAAAACATTGAACATCTTGAACAACTGTCAAGGCCAGTTTCTCCACATCCATATATTTGGTTTCGGTGGTCATGAGACTCTGACTCAAATAGTAGATAACATTTTCATCATGAGAATCATCCTCTTAGAATAAAACCATGGCTATGGTAGACTCTAAAGCATCCAAGTATAAGAAATAATATTGACTATAATCGGGGGCAAATAAAAATGGTGTACAGGTTAAGGAAAGTTTCAAAGAATCAAAGTCTTTGTTGGTAGTGTCATCCCATACAAAATCGTGACCCTTATTAAGAAGTCAAGTGAAACCTTTCGTTAGTTCAAAAAAAATGGGAATGAATCGAAGTAAAAAAATTTCCTTCCCTTGCAAAATTTGGAGTTTTTGTAAACCAGAAGGAGGAGGCAAATTGAGAATAGCTTCAACCTTCAAAGGATCCACCCTAATCACATGTGTAGAAATGATAAAGATAAAAAGTCGTCTGGAATCCATAAAAAAATGCATTTGTGTGGATTCAATCGTATGCGATAATATCAACAATGTAGTAAAATGGCTCGTAAGTGTGTTGGGTGATCTTGGCGATAGATGGAATGCGTCGGTAAGTCATCTAGGTAAGGTTGTACAATGTGATTAATATCATGAAATTATAAGACATAGCGTGTTGAAAATTTACACCAACATTCTTAATAGCAAAAGGAAGCTTACAGTATGCAAAGGTACCCCAAGGATAAATAAAAATAGTCTTATGTTGATCCATGGGTAAAATATTGATTTGATTATAGCCGAAGAATCCATCCATCAAAGAGAAGATTTCACTCCCAGCACAATCGTCAACGATCTGGTCTATGAAAGGGGTTGGATAATTATCTTTGGGACAATCCTTATTATTATCCTTATAATCAAAACAAACATGGATCATTCCTTGTTTCTTTGTAACTGAAACAATATTGGACACCCAATCATTCAATGGTACAGAGTAGAAAAAACCGTCTTTAAAATGTTTTTCAACTTCAAGTTTAATCGTAACAACTTTGTGTGGATGGACTGGGTGAAGTCTATGCCGAACGGGTTTAGCGTCCAAGTATGTATTAATTTTATGTACAACAATATCTATATCAATTCCAAGCATCTCTTAATAACTCCATGCAAAAACATCACAAAATTTCCGGAAAAGGGCCTCGTAAATTCGGATCTCATCAGAAGAACATGAGGCACTGATATGAACCTTTTCGACTATTCCAGGATTAATTGAAATATCTAGAGGGATGGTGGGTGAAATATTTCCCAAGTTCCATTCATACAAAACATCACATGTTGGTTCAGAAACTGGGGGGAAATTGATAATTGTGGATGGATTCGAAATCCGTTGGTCACTCTCTATAGTATAGAGTTTGAGGAAGAAGATAGAATGATGATTCCCATCATCCCATGGTGTGTCTTCTACAGACATAACTGCCATGATTGATTAATCGTTGTGAAATATGGTCTGAAATGGATCGGGATACGTATGAAAGAGAGAATGAGGAGAAGAAGATGTTGATTGAATAGCTTGATTGGCCAATTTAACCGAACTTAGTGGCATTTGGTCACTATAACGAAGACATTCTTCCAAACTAGGTACTATCCAAGGGTCATAGGAATTAGGGATTTTGCCAACACTGGTCGAAATCATGTTAATATAAGCGACAAGAGGAGGAGGAACATCAACTGTTGGAATGGGGAAAGTGCCCATTAACAATGAATCTTTTAAAATACCCACACTGATATTCTCATAACCATGAGGTGTTTTTGCTATGAAAGGAACATTACTAGTGCGTGAATCAGAACTAAAAAAGGCAAGTTGATCTACCGTAACAACTTTACCTTGGTGAGGGAAATGTATCACATGATCTACCGTAACAACTTTACCTTGGTGAGGGAAATGTATCACATGGAAAAGAGTAGAAACAACTGCGCGCATAAAATCAATCCAACTACGACCAAGTAATATATTGTAATCGAGAGGCGCATCAAACACCTCAACCTCAACAGTAACCGATTTTCCTTCTAACACAATAGTTAATTTAGGAAGAACACAATAAGGTTTGTACTTAGTACCATTAAAATATTTTAGCATGTTAAGTGATTCAGTAAGGGAAGGAGAGACAATCGATTTCCAACGGGTGATGGACATGACACAAGTAGAGGCTCCTTCATCAGCAATTGTTCGACAAATATTATTGGTTTCCACAATTACCTGTATTTGAAAATATAATTGATGAGGGAGTCTTGGGATATGATATTCAAACTCAAAGATGATTAAATTCGTGTTAGTAGGATTGATTCCACCAATAGCCTTTAACAGTGCCTTCCATTGATTAGGACAACTTTGAAGGACTTTGAAAGACGACATCACAGACAGTGCATGTGCAAGATATTCTACAATACTGTAGTTTTGAGTTGCACGTGCATGTGGGTTAGATGACAACTTACGAATAACTCCCTTAGGAGGTGGATGAATGACTATATCAGGACTAGGTCGTTTGAGATGAAGAGGACCATTGGGGGTTGGAACCGATGGAGGAGGTTGATCATCAACGTTCTCTTTAGAAGGAGAATAATCTTTGGCTCAAGTAGCGACTGC
The DNA here is from genome assembly GCA_900067695.1 of Picea abies. Taxonomy (NCBI): domain Eukaryota; kingdom Viridiplantae; phylum Streptophyta; class Pinopsida; order Pinales; family Pinaceae; genus Picea; species Picea abies. The sequence continues at coordinate 6,454 of CBVK0101769012.1, read as the reverse complement.
AACTTCATTTTTCTTGGAGTCCCCAATACACATAAGCACATAAGATATGGTAGAGGGAGAAGATTGGTCATGAATAACCAGTTGGGCCTGTTGTTGAAAAGGAAAAGGTTGTGACAAAACAATAGGAATAGGGGAAGTATTGGTTCCTTGGAGGGATTTAGAAACTTCTTCATGTCTCGGAAAATATTTCGTGTAATGGTCCTCGCCACAAATAAGGCAAGGATAATGAGGTTTTCTCTTTTATTTATCATCATCAAGTTGAGTTTTCAGGCAAGGATAATGATCGAGAATACACCCAAAGTGGTCTTTAGATCGAACGACTCGTATCCACTTCAGGTCTTCAGCATTTGGGACTTCAGGTCTTTGTGCGAGTATTGGTGGTAAAATTATCAAAGAAAAACTCCCAGAGTGACGTAACTCTTGTGTCACTCGATAACGTGTCACAAGCCAAGCAGCGACCATGTGTCACTCGAATTTGTGATTTACACGTACCTGAAATGACAAATCAACTTGACACTTGTCATTGTCTAATTGTGCCATGTGTCCTTGATGATGTGGTCTGCCACATGTCCTTGCTGACGTGGTCTACCACATGTCCTTGAGGATGATATTTGCTGATGTAGATCTCCCTGATATAACGGGCATTGTCTGATCTCCAAATCTAACGGCTAACGAAACTTCGCATTCCGAGGATTTCAAATCTCAAACTTTCAAGAGTGTAACCTCCTAGAATCTCTATATCTGAAGTGAATTTTGTTCATTCGATCGGGATCTTGGATTGACGGCTCGATATTTCTGTGATGAAACTTTGCTAGCTTATCCTGTCCTTCCACTCGAAATTGATCTGACGGTTGATGGAACTTCGCATTCCGGATATTTTAAATCTCAAACTTTCCTGAGTGTAAACTCCTCGCATCTTTAGACTCGGACTAATAATTGTTAGTTGATCATGTTCTCAGATCGATGGATTGATCTTTCTAGGTGCTCCTCCTGTTTGGATATTGATCCGATGACCATTATCGCTCCTCCTCCTAAGCTTACGCATCCTCCCGACTTGGAAGAAGTGTCAAAGGTTCTGCGAGTCCTAATGAATTTGGGTCTCATCTGCGTTTCTGAGAATGCTATCTCTCCTAAGCATTGGTAATGGAACTAACCTCGGCCCTGGCGCACACTTGTGATTTGCGTGCAACTCTGCACTATTCCTCTCGGAGCCTAGATTGCACAATGTTTGCTTCTTCACCTGAGCTTACCTTTGATCCTTCTGTGAGCCACAAACTTTGATCCTTCTGTGAGCCATGACCTTTGATCCTTCTGTGATCCTTGATGTATGGGATCTCATCTGTGCATCTCAGAACACTATCTCTCCTGAGCTTTGATCTTTGCATATTGTTTTCTTCTTCACTGAGCTTTGATATTTGTTCCTGTTTTTCCATTGATGCACACTCTGATCTTTCCATCAATGACAAGCACACTCTACCTGTACACATGCCAACACAAATGGCGTTAGATCTTGGTTATCTTGGAAAACACAAGCTTTCTCTTTGTTTATTATTTTCCAAGATCACACATAGCGTACGTCAAAGAGAATACACAAATAGAAATACACTTTCCACTTTATTTCTAATTTGTTGAAATTTCATAGAGCGCATGAAAAAGAGAAAACATAAACTAGAAAGAGTAGCAACCTAAAAACAAAAACAAAAAAACCAAAATATTAACTCTGTAAAAAAATTAAAAAGGGTGTATTCAAGATTTATACCTCTGAATCTGACTGAAATGGTCATATCTTGGGAAAATACAAAACCTTTTTTATTGAAACAAAAAAATATTTCTAATTAAAAGAAGCACTTCAAATGCAATGGAATAGTCCTCTTAGCTAGAAAATGTATGAAAATATAAAAAACCAAAAATGTAGCAATATGACTTCAAGATCTCAATCTACAATGGGAGTGGGTATTCAAACGAGATATGATACCATTTTCAACAAAACAAGGTATTATGATAGAGGATGAACACCTTTAGTAACCAATCACACAACCAGATCAAAGATTAAAACATTGATGTTTTTACATTGTTAAAACCCTTGGAGAGGGAAACAGTCGATGACCCCAGCCAACATAGCAACTTGAGGAAATATATTAATGCAAAAGAAAATTATTTTATGAGAGAATTTATCACAATCGATCATCAAAAAATGATCCTCCAAACTCTTTAATAAGAGATCATGGACCAATCAGGGGTTAATCCATGGATCAATGTAGTCATTAAGATCGAGGAGAGTATGATCCATCATATCACTCTATGTCTAGAACATATCGTGACAATCATATTACATAATTATAAATGCATACTAAAGAAACACACTAAGAAACACACTTTTACCTAAAGACACTTTAGACCAAGTTGATCTTAACTAACTCCTAAGTTTATAAATATCCTAACATGGGGAAAGGCCTAAGGGGCCTTACTTTTCACTTCAAAGAATTTATTAGTGTATTATTAGTATTTGTCAAGAGTAGGGAATGTTCAATTATATGATGTAATATTTGGAAACCAAAGTAGATGTTATGGTGGTTAATGTATTATATTGACTAACAAAAGAATCTCCATCCAATATAATAATTGTTTGAGATGCTTGAAGATATTGGCTATGAGAGAAACCATTTTTTCAGGTTTTGTCTTCAAGAGCAGTGTGATTTCATAACATATGAATTTTCTTATCAACGCAAATATTTTTTCCATAAAGTCAAAAAATTGCAAGGGAATCCTAGGGAACTCTACTCACATTTGACAATAAATTTTGGAATCTTCTTTAGTTGAGAATTACCCATGTCGTTCAAAAAGAACTGTAATTATGGGACTTTCTTTTACATCTACCAAGTAATCATATCCTTGAGGTGCATTATTATGTGGTCTCTTTTTTTAAGGAGGATCTGAATGATTCAAAAAAAAAAAAATAGAAATATAGTTCATTTTCCTTGATTTGTTCGATGGGTGCACCCTTTACCTCAAAGGTTTTGCATAGAGGTTAATGGGTATGACCTTTCCTTTGAATGTTGTGAATAGGGTTAAAGAGAAGGAATAAAACTCGATTTCACCCCCCTTACTTGGTCAAACTTGATCAAGGAGAACTCCAGATTTGATTTATTCCATATTGAATATTATTGAGGCACCCAAAGCATTCATGTCTCATAATTATTCTAAATTATGAACTCTTTCTTATTGTATTAAATAAATTCAACCCTAGCTCATTAATATAGGGTTTTTACCTATTCATTATGCCTTCATGTTGTATTTTATAAAATTGAAAGAGAAAGATAGAAAATGGGTTGGTTAGATAGTTGGTTGATTAATTCATTATTAGATACTTGGATACTTTCATATTAGAGATTGTATGGATTATACTTTATGATTGTTGGGATGACTGGATATTTCATGTGATCCTCATGGTGTATCTCTTGTTTATTGTATTTAATGGAAAATTTTCCCTTTTTCTATTCATTTTTCAAATTGTTTTTACAAATGGATGATATATATTTAGCATTTATATGAATGTGTATCATTGTGAATGAAATATTGCTATGATGGAATGTTTTGTATATGGTTAATACTAATATGAATAGACTTCAAATTTTAAAGAGTATGAGTGTTAGTTAATATTTATTCTTCATCCTACTATTCATCCCACACAACTAAATTCTAAGTAATGCACCTTGAGTGATACTTTCCTCACCTTATCCTGATTGATATGTTGGTGCTAGAAATGCAACCCATTTGTTTGACACCACTAGGGAACATTCCTTGCATTTAAACCAACAAACAATTCTATTCTTAGGGATTCATCATGATCAGTGTAGAAGAGATTCATGAAGGTACAAGTCCGTGACAAATTGATTCTAGAATCAAGTTCTTTGTGAACCAAGAAGCTCCATTACTAGGATGGGATTATAAGAAGTTTAAAATTGTTTTTTCTTTGATGAGATCTATGAGAGTTTTTTGGTTGATTTATTAGAGGAAATTTGGAGTCAATAATGGCCCTCCTAAGGAAAATAGTAAAATAATAACAACATATTCCACATCACACTATGATAGAAGTGTTATCTTTTTATTATTTAGTATCTCCATGCAAGTTGGATTAATGTGTCAATTGGGTGTATCTCAAGTGGTTGAGAGGAAAATTGTTTCCTCCCTTGTCTAGATTCAAATCCAAATGTGTAACATGTTTTCTCTTCGTGAGCCAATTGTTGTTGACATGATGATGATGATGATGATGATTAACATCCATTGAGACCTAATTTTTCTATCGGACCTTAAGAAGGTAAGGGATTTATGTAATGCCCCATATTATTAAATAAATAACAATAAACAATAAACAACAATGATAAATGAAAAAATGGTATAAAATAGAAAGAAAATAAATAATAAATAAAATAGAAGATCAAAAATAAATAAATAAAAGAAATTACTTTATTAATAGAATAAAAGAGAAAAAATAAGAAAAACATAAAATTATGGAAAAATAAATTAAGAAAGGTTAAGAAGAAGGAAAGTGCATGATTAGTTACTTAATGACAAGTGTAACTCGTTCATGGAACTTCTTGCACAAATGTGTAAGAAGAACTCTATATATTGAAGGTGGAAAAGGAGTTGAGGGATATTTTGTTGGTTCAATTGATGGAAATATTGAAATTGAGGGATATTTTGTTGGTTCAATTGATGGAAATATTGAAAGTTGGCGTAGGTCATTGATTAAGAGCTCAGGGGCACTCAGTCGGACTGAATGAGTGGTTGATTGGGAGGAGAGTCGTCCCCTACACTTTGTTGCAGCACGTTGGATCAAATCTTGGAGCACAATGGTTCGACATTCATAGTGTTATAAGTGATTTTATTTCTTCAAGTATTAGGTAAGCTTCCCAACACTCAATTCTTATTGTGAATTATCTGAGCATAATCAATGTATTTCTACTTTCTTCATTTAATAGTTGGAAATTATTATGCTTAATTATGAATTTAGTTGAATTAGAATATGGGTTCAACTCTCAGGTAAGATTCTCAACACTCAATTCTTCTTGTGAATTATTTGAGAATAGTCAATGTATTTCTACTTTCTTCATTTAATAGTTGAAAATTGTTATGATTAATTATGAATTTATTTGAATTGCAATTTGGGACATTACATATGGTATTAGAGCATGGTCTCTAACCCTTGAGGGCTACAGACATTTTATGGTAGGAAATAACTAAAAATACAAACTTGAATTCTAAGGGTAAAATAATATTAATAATAATAAGATTATTTCTAATATGTGAATATAGAAATGGGTTTCCTCCTCACTCTCTTGTAGTGGTGGTGTGTCGATCTCTTTGTTATGAACCATGAGGGGAATCTATGGGGTTAAATGTATATGATATGACCCCAAGGGGGGAGGGGCACATATGGGGCTAAATGTACAAGTAATGTGTAAATATATATGTAATAGGGTCATCATAATAGTAAAGGGGCCTCATGTGCAGTGTGTGAATAAGTATATATAGAGATGATGTATTCATTATGGAGGAAACATGAATTGTGATTTATGAATGTAATTTGGAGATTTGGAGGGGGTTCTCCTATTCTTTAAGAATTTTTTGTGTAAATTATCTCACTTATATTTATTGGAGTATGTTATGATCCAAGGCGATCATATATGTGGTTAAATTTATATGATATGACTCCAAGGGGGAGCATATATGGGACTAAATGTACATGTAGTGTGTGTGTGTGTAATAGGGTTGACCTAATAGTAAAGGGGAATCATGTGTAGTGTGTGAATAGGTATATCTAGGGATGATGCATTCATTATTCTAGACATGTGAATTGTCATGTATGAATTTAATTTGGATTTTTGAAGGAGGGTACTATGTTATGACCCAAGGCGGGAATATATGGGTTTAAATGTATATGTTATCACCCCAAGGGGGGGTATATATGGGGCTAAATGTACATGTAATGTGTAAATATATATGTAACAAGGTCGACCTAATAGTCATGGGGTCAAGCATGTGTAATGTGTGAATATGTATATATAGGAATAATGTATTCATTATTGAAGACATATGTTATTGGACAAATCGGTAAGCATGGACACAAACTAATCTCCCTAAATTCAACAAGAAATTAGAACAAAGCATAGTAGAATATAAACTTCTCCTTAGATTTCATTGTAATGTAAACTAGTTCAATGAGGGATAAATGACATATCGTTTAAACATCGTTTGATCCTTGCTAGTGTTGTCCTTGATCCATATTTAAGTTTGTGAGATGTTGAACATGTTAAGAAGCACAAACCAACAAAGAGAGAGAGACAATATATATATTCAAATGAAACCTACGCATAATATCAAGGAGTTATGCAATAAAAATAGAAACACTTTTATAGGGAAGAAATGTATTACTGCATTATATTGATGAAAG
>CBVK0101769008.1:0-14499 GCA_900067695.1 Picea abies | reverse complement strand
GGTGGAGGTTGGTGCATGTCCTACCAACTAACCATCTCCTCAAAAGCCTCACTCACTTCCTGATATCTTCCTTGAGTCTCTATCAAAGTGTTTTGCAACCTAATTTCTTCTTGTTGCTTAGCCCGTATGCTAATCAATAGATCAAAGATCTCATTCTTTTCCATCACTAATTTTTCACTTGCTACTAGTGCTTATGCCTTGATGGACTCCATGGTGGATGCCGTGGCTCTAGTCTTTTCTAGGGAGGTATTGAGTTTATGTCTTTCCATCTTTAACTTGTTCCTATGGGTGTCCCATTGGATTTGCATCCTCTTTTCAAACTCTTCGTTCACGCGGTCTCTTTGTGCCTATAGGGAACTATTGATTTTTCCTCAATTTAGACCTTAAGTTTCTTTTACAACTTCTTGGACACATATGGAGAATTGGTCGTTTACACCTTTCAACTATGTTTCCAACTCGACTACTCAGTTCCTAGCAATGCTCAGGGAATTAGTTACCTCTAGGACAGAGGAGGCATTTAACCCTGCAAAGGCATTGAGCGATAAAATGGCTTGGACCACGTTATGTTCTAGATCAGGACCTACCTTCCACTCCAATCCCCTTCCTGCAGATGAATTTGACTTGATGTCTTCTCCTCTCTTCCTTTTCACTGATATTTTCTTGATGCTTCTAGTTTTGTGGTTGAAGTAGTAGTCTCCAATAGATACTACAGAGCCTTCAAAATTTAGGGCTTGGGAGAAGAGAGAGGAATCTCTTGTTATGGTGCTTATGGGGGTGTACTTCGAAGGAGGTATGTTCACAATTCCTAGGTTGGGTGTCAATGGGGTTCTTGGTGTCTGGTTTAAATTCTTCTTCAAAATATCATCAACTTTCTTCTTTTCTTCAGCCTGATCAACCAATTGATTTGCCTCTGCCTCATCAACCAATCTCTTAGCTTGTGTTCATCAGCTAATCTTTTGGTTTCTTCTTCCTCAGCCAACCTTCTAGCTTGTTCTTGTTTCTTCTTTTCAGTATGTCTTTTTTGATAATCCTGTTCAGATCGGAGCCTCTTCTGTTCAAGTTGTTCTTCCTTTTTGGTCTTCTCCTACCCTTTGGTGCTGTCGGTGTCTTGTTCTCGCTGAACCAACTTCTGGAATTGGTTTAAAGTTGTCCTCTTGGATTATTCTTGCTCAATTTCAAGCTCTCACTTTGCAGTGTCATGGGGAAAATGGTGTAGGACCTCATCATACGAGAGTACTCCCTTAAACTTATCTTCCTTGAAATCAAGAACATGGATATTTGGATGAGTAAGGCCAACATACCCGACGTGATTGATAGCTAGCTGGTAAGGATTGTGGCCTTTAGGCTCTCCCAAGCACATTATTAACTTCTGTAAGGTCTCAGCTTCCTTCATTTCATGTTGAGCATTGGAAATAGTATAGATTCCAATGTCGAGAGGGAAGATTGGCCACAATCTTTTACTCTTGGTTTGCAAAAGTGTGGTAACACCATACCCCATATTTTGGTACACTATTTCTCTCATTAAAAAATGGTCTGGGATGAAATATGTTAAGAGGTGTGGGGCTCTAGTGGTCCCATAAACCCTGATAAATGAGTAGTACTTATAGAAGAACCAGTCGGCCACACCTTTCATCCCATTTCTAGCCTCAAAGGAGATTTTGTGTCTGGGGAAACCGAACAAGATAGAGTGTAGAGGAGAAAGAATTAAATTGAAAATATCATAAAAATGTTGTTTGTAATTTACACTCCATAATTGAGAGAAATATACATGAATGGGAGGTTGAATTCGGTTCCAATTCCATCCCAGTTCAAGAAACTGCAATGAGGAGCAAATAACATTGATGATATAGGAAAACATATAAAAACATAGTTTCTTCATATCTGGAAGATTCTTTACATGCATGCATATGTTAAAGGCTAGGATATCTTCCCAGTTGAATATTTGTCCCATTCTAATGATGGTGTGTGCCAAAGGTAACCAGTCAATTTGGAAATGCATGCTCTTTTCTTCCCCATATAAGCGATGGCGCATGGCCACCAAAAACTTGTATGGACTTTTAAGCCTATGGGTAGGGATCAATTTCTAATCTTGTTTGAGGGTTTCATCTTCATCTACCCACCAATGCTTCATCTATTTTTCCGGTCCTTTGATTTCATGGGCGAACCCTTTTAAGAATGGTTCATTCGAAGAGCATGTGGGGGCGGGAAGGTGATATCTAGAGCTAATGTCTTATGGTCTTAGAGACACTACTCGTTTCCCCTTTTTGCTCATGATGTTCATCATGGAAGCATAAAACAGACTAAGGCACCATTGTGCTACCTCGTTGTACGGGAAGAGATGTGGCTGAGCAACTACCACGTGAATTCCCCTTTATATGATATTCTGATACACTTCTAAAAATTCGTCATCTTCAGGAAAATATTCGAAATCAAATATCCTGTAGATATCTTCAAAGTCGAGGCAATGGACCTCGTTGGTGTGAGGAATAGTGTCAATCATCAGAGTTTCGACTGGTCGAGATGATGATTCGGGCCTTGCGGCACCTTGGAAGTACATCAAACTTTTAGATCTCTTGGGGTTCTGGATCGCCATGATGAATAACCAAATAATCCTATAATAACACATTGGAATGAGTATCAACTTAACTTAAGTATAACGCGTTAGATGTAACAATGAAAGGTTGGTTAAACAATAGAATTTTTTTTTACCCGTAATCAAGAAATTACAGTAACAAAGTAGGAGATCTTAGTAAACACAGGGATCAAGCTTCCGATCTGAAATTACAGTAACAAAGTAGGAGATCTTAGTAAACACAGGGATCAAGACAAAACACAAGCTTCGTAGACTACGTTTTGAAAACTTATGGTGTAATTTTTGTCTAAATTAGTGTTTTTATAATTCAAAACACATATTAGCCTAACACGAGTATGCCATAACTCGGGTGTGTACGAGGATATTACTAAATCTAGTCTTAAATTCTCATGTTAATGTGCATCATCTCTATCATTAATTCGCATTAAGACTGCTAGATGCTTGACTCGGGCATTGAGGGTTGTGCTAAGCTATATCTTCGAATAAGACCATTAGTGGGGTCATGCATTCAAAGGATGTGAGATCTTGAGTTAGTTTGAGCCCTGAGGGGAAGGGTATCGAAGGTATATTCCCTCATACTTGGACTAGTGGGTGAGCTTGACACGTCAACTAATAAGTAGTGATACACAAAGAGGTGGGACCCATCAGGGTAAAACATGATGAGTTCGAAACTAAAACTTGAGGAGACAGGTATCACCAAAATATTCATTTTTTCTAGAAAGGCATGCTAAACGATGTTCTTTATAAGATTTTGGAACATAGATATCGTAGGTTTGAAGGATGGTGAGACACTTAAGCTTCAACGAAAATGGTATCGAAGAATATTCTTTCATCCTGGGAGAACATGCATGATACACATGTGAGAAAGTTCGAGAGGCTATAAGAGTTTTATCTTCAAGGTTCGAGAAGATGAGGCTCAAGAAGCTTCCAACGAGGATGGTATTGAAGGGAATATTCCTTCGATACTTTAGAAATGTTGTTATGTCATGAAATAAATAAGAGCGACTCATTGGAGAATGAAAAAATGGGAGGTCAAAGGTCCAATCTTGGGATGCCACTTGGGGAGTCGGTTATTTGACAGGTCATAATGAGCCACAATGACGTCATGAAAGGAAAACAGTGTATGTGCCAAATTCATCGAAGTGCGATGATAGAAGTTTAAGCTAACGCATGGAATAAGGGACTTCGACAAACATGATGCCAAAACAAATTTGAGTTACTCCTGGGTTATCTTAGTGAAGTAAGGATGCATGTCTTGCAGTGTATAAAATAGGCACAAAAGGAAAAGAGAAAAATATTTAGGGACCCATAAAATTTAAAAAGATGGGGTAGTTTTGGGAGGTGAGTCATAACATGCAAAAAATACCTTCATAGATGGATAGTACTCGTCGTGTAGTTTTTGGTGATATGTGGAATTCCATGTGGTTCCTCACGGTTAGGGAGATATGTCCTGGTAAAGTTGTAAGCCCCGAATAGTGGACAAGAAGCCCCTAGTTTCTTATAAGTCTTGGTCAAAGGGGTAAAGTTGTTGTAACAAGAAAACCATAGAAGCCCTAAATTGTCAAAGGGGTAAAGTTGTTGTAACAAGAAAACCATAGAAGCCCTAAATTAAGGAGTGGAGTTACCTAGCACAAGTATATAAACACCTCAAGGAGTCATTCACAAGTAAATTCACACACTTACTCATAGCTTATCTTTCTTGTGATCTAGCGATCATTTTTCTAAGGTTATAGCGCCATTTTATGAGGTAGCAAAGGGAGGTTGACGATGAAATTTTTGGGGTTGCAACAAACCCTAATTTCCTAGTTATACACAATTTTTAGGTCAGTAAGGGAGCATATGTACATGGGATGCAGTGAAGAAAAGAGAGTATATAAGTGGGATATAGAAGATAAAGTCGCTTACATGTTAAAATCTCATGAAAATTTGAGTAGATGTTGGTACTAGGTCCCTAGAGTCTGAAAGGAAGGTTATAGGTCAACATCTTATCGTTTCAGGTCAACTACAAAGGTATTGGTATGTTTTTTTCCTTGTTTTGATGGTTACTTCTTGTCATGGTATGGTGTATGCTTGAGGCATACTTGGTATGGTTGATTTGGTATTTGGATATGGTATATCTTGGTTACTTGGTTGAGTGAAGAGCACTCCTATATCTGGTTCAATGTATGGGATGGTTCTCATAGTTCATATCTTGGATTTTTTTGTACATGGTTGAGGCATATTCATGTTGTATGGTTGCATATGCATGAGGGACATGTATTGTTTCTTTGAGATACTTCATTGAGGATATGGTACAAATCTACATATGGTTGATGGTATGGTATATGGTATAGGTTACACATGGTTGATGTTCTATTTCATGATTCACTATTCTTTATTGGTGTATCTTTGGTTCATGATTGATGCATGTTGGTATAAAATTGATGCATGGTATGGTACATGTGTTAGTTGGTTGATGAGAAGATATAGGTTGATGAGACAATGAAAGTTATAGAGTGAAAATGATAGAGATAGAGTGATAGTGACAATGGAAGTGACAGTAGCAGAGTTTGTGATAGCAACAGTTGGTCTACATTTATATTTCAGGGTGGTTGGATGGGGCAAGGGTAGGTGGTTGTAGCCACCTTCCAATTGGAGATGGAGAACACAAGGGGTTTTATCCTCCTTCTAGTTGGAGCTAGAGAATATAGGCAGTTGTAGATTCCTTCAGGTTGGAGCATGATAACAAGGGGTTGGAGCCTCCTTCCAGTTGTAGTTGGAGAATTGAAAGTTAGTGCTTCCAATGAATGTATTCTTTTGATATATAAGAAAAACATTCCGTGGTTTTCTCCCACTTGGGTTTCCACGTAAATTATGGTGTACTATGTATCTATTGTGATGTGATACCATTTATGATTATATTGCTGATGATATATTGAGTGATAATTATAAACTACTGAATATTGTTGAAGAATAAAATGTGGTTATAAGTACTATAATTTCTTATTACTGATTCACCTACCCTCTCAGCAATCCAACACAGAATCTGTACCATACCATGTACTGGAACTTGTACCATACTATGTACATCAAGCATGAAATGGAACCTATACCATACCATGTACATCAACCATGCATCAACCATGTACCATAATATATTCCAAGTGTAGGTACCATATATAACTCAATCATATACCGAACTATGTACCATGTATCGAGCATCAATCACGTGTCAAATATGTACCATATCATCAATGATGTGCCTCAACCATACACCAAAGAATGTTCCTCATTGTATGTGATAACATCACCATGAAATATACCAAACCAAATACAAATATAGCTAAGATATACTTCTAACAATATATCATATCATCACAAAGGTGTACCATATCATGTACCATCATCCTCAAGACAAGCCTCAAGCATGTACTATAAACATAACCCTCAATAACACATGTAAATCATACCTATGATCCTATAGCATACCTGATACACAATATTACAAACATGTAGATATTTCTCATCCTCAACAACCTCGTACTCAGATCCTCCCTCATATTTTCCTTAGCCTCACATGACTAGTTTTGGATTAGTCACAAACCCTAACTTTAAACAATAATAAATCCATACATGTAATGAAAAAAGGTCTAAAATTTTAATCATATATACTATGAGACCTTTCTTCTATTTCCACAAAATTTCAGGGTATGAAACTTCTCATAACGTAAGTTATAGTGAAAATGGAAAACATTCCCAAAGTTTATCCTATTCTGGAGAGAGAACTTGTAAGACATGCCACATGCTCAATATTTGATATATGATTATGAACCTCACATAAAATATACTACATACCGTTTTATTTCCACTGACACTGGTCTCATAGAATTTGGAACCTCTATGAAGAAGTTATGATGGTTTTACCCACAACACCTGTTTGAGACTAGTTTCAAGACTAGTAAAAAACCCTATATTCCACAGAGTGTATCTACAAAATTAAAATGAACCAGAATCTGAAATGTTTACCACATGTACCTTGATATTTCTTCTGAACAACCTCCAATTTTTTCTATATGAATCATTCTATAAAAACAATTATAGCAAAAATGGTAAGATGACCTTTAAATAACATACCTTAGAACACATCTTCAAAAGACTTCATCCTCCCTTGGAATTTTTCCTTTATTCACTTCATATTCCCTATGAAATTTGTCTCATATATCCTTGTTTACCTCAGATAAAAATAAATTTAGTTAATGTAACAAATGAACTCCTAAGTGCCTTATTCATACTAGATTTGACACTCTCTTTTTATGGCCGACTTGACCCAAATAAAATTCGATTTAATTTTTAATGATTATTCTGTTGAGGTCGACTTTACCAAAAACATCATCAATATTTTTTTTAATATTTATTGCAATGGGGATGACTTGTAACTTATTGTTTGCAACAAATTTCCTTCTTATAATTAATTTGGGGCCGACTTGTGTCTTCTTGTTACAACTGTTTATGGCTTCTTAACCATACTTCGAGGCTTCCATATTCAAGAGGGCATATCTCCTCAACCGCGAGGAACCACGTGGTGTACCACCTACCGTTGGAAATGAAATGATAAGGAATATACATATATGATTGTGTTACCTGCATTTACACTGTCCTTCATGTCCTTATTCCTCAACCAACTTTAGGCTTCATGACCATACCTCTGGGGCTTCTTGTATACTTCTGCAAATGCACCCATCACATTTTTTGACATCATTGAAAACCAATTCCATTGACATCAATGAAAACCAACTATCCAACAATATTCCCCTTTTCCATTGATGGAAACACTCATACTCTGCTCGTGACCAATGCTCTTGATCTTTCTCTCCTCGTGTTTCTCGCCCCCTTTGACATCAATGGAAAAGGGTATCTCCCCTTAGGGCTGATCCCCATGTCTTCATGCTTCTAATATTTCTCTTCTGATATTTTCTCTTTCTCCCCATTTGATATCACGAGTAAAAGGGAAACTACCCCTTTCGGTATCTCTCTCCTTGTCTTCATGCTTCTAATATGGTCTCTTTCTTTGACGATTTCTCTTCCTTCGAATTCTCTTCAAGATGTCATGTATATCAATATGGGACTTCTTTCATACTCTTCCTTTCCTCTCTTCTGGTGCTCTTTGTCCATTGGTGCTTCCTCTTGTAATTCAATGACATATATAAAAAACATTTAAAGTTACCTGACTTTATATCTTCATAGCTTATCAAGTTCACATAAATGACTGTTCTTTCCTCTTACAATATTGTTCTTACTGATGGGTTCTCTTCCATTTTATTGATGTTCCTTTCAATGTTTGCCTTCTTGTAAATAACTGATTTCACATGTCAATATACTTTCATCCATTGTTATGCATCTTCTTTGACTCATGTCCTATGTATTCCAAATATCTCATAAAAGCACATCATAAAAACTGTCCACGACTCTGCATCTAAACTGCACATAATAATGACCCATCTGTCACTTTACTATTTTGAATACTTGTTCGAATATTTTGCAATTGATCACAACATATTCCTTGCTACTCAATATGTCTGTTCAATATCCAAATCAGACTCTACACGTCTGCAAAAAATTGTACTAAATATACCCATGTATGAATAAATTCCCTGGATCCTCAATACAATCATTAATCTCTTCCTGAAAAGTGTTCCATTGATATTGTTTGTATCTGTCAGCTGATACATGAAAGATGCTCCTCAAACAATCAAACTGTCACAAGACATTCAAAACTTCCACTCTAAAACTTCCTTTCCAAAAACTACAAACACTTCAGATTGCTTGAAATATAGTTGTCTAATATGTAGAGTTGTTGGTTAGAATCTCCCTATTCCATGTTCATATTTAGTAGGAGTCTCCAAGCATGATTGCTCATAAAGGTGGAGGAAGCCACCCTAAATCAAAGTAATCTTCTTCTTCTATCATCTGAATTTTGACATCTTCCTCTACATCATCTTCCTGAATTCTGACATCTTCCACTTTGCTTGTAGGTTCATCATGATCTCATACTACTACAAATACTGAGAGTATGATTTTGGGGGCCTTTTCTTCATTTACCTGCCCTTTATTCACTTGTTATTTATTCACCTATTCTTGCTTTCTTTTCCAAACCTTCTTGCATTTGATATCAATGCTCTCTTTCATAGAAGTATCCATCATGATTCTACAGTCATGATCTATGTGTACATAGTTATTGCATTTGTAACATTCAATATTGTATGGAGTCATATACACATTTCTTGCTTGACCATTTCTTCCATAAGCTCTGCAATCTACAACTTTAGGTCCAAAGTTATTACAAGTAAAATGATGACCATGAAATATATTTTGATACATGGGAGTGAATGATCTTCTTTGTGGTGCGGTCCTTCTGAATTCCTACCTTGGTTGATCACGATCTTCTCTTCTATTGTTTCTTTAAAATTTTGAAGCTTCTTTGCTGCCTGAAAGTGGAGGGTCTTCTTTGATATCTGTTTCTTTTGTAATCTTCCTTTTGTGTCTTCTCTTCTTTTTGAATGTTCTCTTGTGAGGGCTTTCATTCTTCCTTCTTGATAAAGTCCTTGATGAATTCTGCATAATTGTTAGCCTTTTCTTCATTCTTCTTATCTAGAAACCTGTAACACTTCCCTTCAAATTTCTTTACTGGCCATGTGGATCTTTCTCTCTCTTCAATGTTCTTGCTGATATTGACAACTTTAACTCTTAATGTGACAACTTCTTCTTCAAGGTTCTCACAATATTCTTCTTTCTTCATCATTTGGATCTTCATGACTTCTTCCTTTCTCTTTTCTTCTTCAAGTTGGGTATTCAAGGAGATAATTGTTTTTTCAATTCTTCTTTCTTGTTGACTGAATTCTGCTTCAAGCTTATATAAGTCCTTAGATATTTCCTTGAGATGGCTAGTCAAAATATTTTCTCTCTTCTCTGCTTCCTTTCTTTGTGCTACTTTTCAATTTCCAAAAAATGCTTTTCTTCCAACTGACTTTTGCATGCTTCTTCAATCCGTTTGGCTGCTTCTAATTGGACTTTTAAGTTTGTTATCATCCACTAGAATTTTTTGGAGTTGGGATTTTGAGACCCCTTCTTTATCTCGATCAATTCTTCCTTGAGAGACTTTTTCTTCCTTCTTTCTTTCGTCGTATCGTCTAAAGCACTCATTAATTCTTCTTCAAGATTTACTATGCCTTCTTCACAATCTTCTTCTTCTAAATATGTCTAACATGAAGAGAATATTTCATCTCATTCTTCTTCAACATATTATTTATTCTGATTAGCATGCTCTGGATCTGCGATAGAATGGGATTCCTTAAATTATATATTATGTAGCTTATCCCAAATTTCTTTGGTGGATGAAAATTGTCCCACTTTGTATTTTATCGGAGCCGGTATTCCTTCCAAGATGAAATCCAATGCTATTTTTTTGTTTCTCTTCAATTCCTTCTTGGCTGCAGTCTTTGGTTTCTTTGAACCATTGTATCCTATAACAATTGAGTACCAAACATCATACCCCTCTGCTCCTGTAAATGATTTCATCCTATTTCTCCACATTTCATAGCTATGACCATTCTGACCATCAAACTGTGGTACTCTAATCTTAGTGTACTCCATGATCTTCCTTCTAGTGGTTAAACTATTTTCTTGAAGGACCTTCTTTGATACCAATTATTGGAAAACATAGAGGGGGGTGGGGGTTGTGAATCCTTATGAGCACTTTTTACCACTTTCAATCACAATACATAAAATTCAACTTTATCAACAATATATAATTTATGATTGCATTCGATATGTCATGAGCATATAACCATAAACAATACAATTCAACAATATCAAATCAAATACACAATACACCAAAATTTACGTGGAAACCAAAATGGGAGAAAACCACATAGCTCTTTCTTATATATATCAAGAATACATTCATAAGAATCACCAGCTTCCAAATTCTCCAGCACCAAGTAGAAGGAGGATCCAACCCCCTATTTATAGGCTCCAACTAGAAGGAAGATACAACTTCTTGAATTCTCCAGCTACAACTGGAAGGAGGATCCAACCCCCTAGTTTACATGCTCCAACCTAAAGGAAGCTCCAACACCCTGAATTATTTGGATCCAACCAGAAGGAGGTTACAAACCCATGATTTACAGGCTCCAACCTAAAGGAATCTCCAACTCCCTATGTTATCCGACACCAATCGGAAGGAGGCTACAACCCCAATCCTTGCCTTGTACAACCACCCTAAAATATAAGTGTAGACTCAACCTATCACTACCAATGATACTGTAACATCAACCTGTAACTACCACTGCCACATCAACCTGTCACTATTACTATCACATCAACCTGTAATTGATGATCAACCAATCATCTAACTTGTCACTGTCACTGTCACTGTCATTGTAACTATAACCGATATATCATCATCAAGAAACTATAACAAGATACACTCACATGGATACCAAACCATCACCATACCATGTACATTAATTATGTACATCAAACATGTACCAAACCTGTACCATACCATATACATAACCCATGAATCAACCATGTACCATAAGATATGCCAAGTGTAGGTACCATATATAACTCAATCATATACCATACCATGTACCATGTACCAAGAATCAATCATGTGTCAAAATTGGACCATATCATCAATGATGTGCCTCAACCAAACACCAAATAATGTGCCTCATAGCATGTGATAACATCACCATGACATATACCAAACCAGATACCAATATAGCTAAGATATACTTCTAAAAATGTATCATATCATCACAAATGTGTACCATATCATGTACCATCATCCTCAAGACATGTCTCAAGTGTGTACCATAAACATAACCATCAATAACACATGTAAATCATAACTATGATCCTATAACATACCCAATACAAAATATTACAGACCTGTAGCTCTCCTTGATCCTCAACAACCTGGTACTCACATCCTCCCTCAGATTTTCCTTAGCCTCGCGGGACTAGTTTTGGATTAGTCACAAACCATAAATTTCAACAAGAATAAATTCGTACCTTTAATGAATAAAGGTATTAAATTTTAACCATAGATACTTTGAGATATTTCTTCTATCTCCACAAAATTTCAAGGTCTGAAACTTCTCACAATAGAATTTATAGAGAAAATGGAAACCTTCCTGAATTTTATCCTATTCTGTAGAGCGAACTTGTATAGCATGCCAAACGCTCAATATTTGATATATGATTCTGAACCTCACACACAAAATACTACAAACTATTTTTTTTCCACTGAAATTGGTCTCACATAATTTGGATCCTCTATGAAGTTGTTATGACGGTTTTACCTGGAACACCTATTTGAGACTAGTTTCGGGACTAGTAAAAAACCCTATCTTCCACAGAGTGTATCTCCAAAGTAAAATGACCTAGAAGATGAAATGTTTACCATAGGTACCTTGATATGTCTTCTAAACAACCTCCACGTTTCTCTATCAGGGTCATTCTAGAAAAATAGTTATAGCAAAAATGTTAAGATGACCTTTAAGTAACATACCTTAGAACACATTATCATAAGACTTCATCCTCCCTTGGAATTTCACCCTTATTCACTTCATATTCCCTCTAAAACTTGCCTCATATCTCCTTGTTTACCTCAGATAAAAATCACTTGAGTTAATGTAAAAAAAGAACTCCTAAGTTCCTTTTTTATACTAGATCTGACACCCTCTTTTTAGGTCCGACTTGAACCAAATAAAATTCAATTTAATCTTTAATGATTATTCCGTTGAGGCCGGATTTAATTACAACATCCTTAATATTTATTGCAATGGGGACGACTTGTAACTTCTTGTTTGCAACAAATTTTCTTCTTATAATTAATTTGGGGCTGACTTATGACTTCTTGTTACAACTATTTAGGGATTCTTAACCATACTTTGGGGATTCCATCTTCAAGAAGGCATATCTCCTCAATCGTGAGGAACCATGTGGCATACCACTTACCGTTGGAGACCAAACGACAAGGACTATCTAAATATGAGTGTGTTACCTGCATTTACACTATCCTTCATGTCCTTATTCCTCAACCAACTTCAGCTTCATGACCACACCTATGGGGCTTCTTGTAGACTTCTTCAAATGCACCCATGACATCTGTTGAAATCAATGAAAACCACGTCTGTTGACATCAATGAAAACCAACTATCCAACAACGTCAATGACAACCAACTATCCAACAAGATATACAAATCAAAAACTTTAAACATAGGGGAGATATCAAGATCAACTAATAAATTGACCTTATAAGCATTGTCATTGATTTTCTTGAGAATATTGCAAGGACCAATTTTCTTATACTTCAATTTGTGGTAGGTTCCTCTAAGAAACCGTTGTTTTTGTAAATAAACCATCACAAAATCACCTTCATTGAATACCTGGTATCATCGGTGAGCATCTTTTATAATTTTGTTTTGTTCATTACTAGCCTACAGTTTTTGTCTCACTTGTTGATGCAACTGTTAAATGTGTTTTGCAAATTCTTCCCCATTATCAATGATCCTATCCCTAAGTGGTAGTTGCACAAAATCTAGGACACCCATTGGATTTCTATCGTAAACAACCTAAAATGGAGATTTACCTATAGATCTATTCACTGAACTAATATAGGAAAATTCTTCTTGAGGTAAAGACAAATCCCACTTCTTGGGGTTCTCTCCAACGATGCTCCGTAACAGGTTTTCAAAACTCCGATTTACTACCTCGGTTTTCCCATCTGTTTGGGGGTGATAGGAACTGCTGAACTATAATTTAGTCCCCATTTTATTCCATAAATTCCTCCAAAAATGTCCCAAGAACCGACTATCTCTATCAAAGTTAATAGTTTTTGGAACTCCATGCAATATAACAAATTATGAAAAAAACAATTCTTCCACCCTCGATGCATCACTATTTTTCTTGCAAGCAATGAAATGAACCATTTTAGAGAACCTATCAACAACCACAAAATTATAATCATTACCTCGCTGTGTGTTTTGGATCCCCACACAAAATCCATGCTCAGATCTGTCCATGGGCATGTGGGCACTGGTAATGACATATACAACCTTATGTTCTGTGAGTGTCCTTTATCCATTTGGAAAATCCTACAATGTGCCACATACCTGGTTATATTCTTTTTCATCTTTGGCTAGTAATACTTATCTTTGATTAAAGCTAGCGTCTTATCCTTTCAAAAATGTCCTTCCAAACCACTACTGTGATGGTCTTTGATAATATTTTCCCTCATTGAACCAATTGGAATGCATAGTTGTTTTCCTTTGAATAGGTAGCCATCTTGCATACAATATTCACCCTAATTAAGATCCATGTTCCCAACGACTGGATTCTTCAACTGTTCCAAAATATCCTGAAAATCATTATCAGACGCATAGAGATCGTTTAATGCAACAAACCCAATTAATTGATTTTCCATGGTTGTCAAAAGAACAATGCTCTGACTCAAAGCATATGCAACTTGATTATGCCATCCTGATTTGTTCTTCAGAACAAGGGTGTAGCCTTGTAAGAAAGATACCCATTTTGCATGTCTACTTTTCAATTTCTTTTGGGTGTTTACATATTTTAATTCAATGTAATCGATAAATAACACAAACTCTTTTGGCACTAAATAAGGCCTCCAATGTCGCAATGCTTGCACAATTGCATAAAATTATACATCATATGTGGAGTAGTTCTTTCTTACCTCATTCAACTTTTCACTAAAGTATGCAATTGGTCTACTTGCTTGGCTAATTACATCTCCAATTCCTACATGTGAAGCATCAAAATCTACCTCAAACACTTTATCAAAATCCAGTAAGGCTAATATGGGTGCCTCAGTTACCTTCTTCTTTAGAAACTTAAAA
>CBVK0101769000.1:0-11160 GCA_900067695.1 Picea abies | reverse complement strand
ATTAATATTTCTTAAATCATAAAGTATGGATAATTATTTTATCCTAAGTTCCAAAGTTGGGGACAAGTGAGACAAAGTAGATCCCAACATGACAAGTGTCAATTTGGGGACATGAATACATATTGTTTTGGACTTAGTTCATTTTTGGATCATTCATCCATGATTTTTCATACACTCTTTGAGCTATCCTCTATACCTTCCTATCACTGTACCTAAACCTGTATCTATAGTCGTACATGTTTGTGTACCTATTTAGCTTAGGAGTTGGACTGAAGAAGTGGGTTGTCAGGCTTGTGGGATATTGAAGAGGCGGGTTATCAGGACCATGATAAATTTATTTATGGGTGAGAGAATTACTGGGGAATTGATTTCTTGAAGGTGATAAACTGTAGTTACAGGGCTCTGAGACTTTCTATTTGGCTTGTTGTTGAAGATCGAAAAAGAAATGGGGAAGCTGAAGGACTATTGTGCAAAGAAGGGGCACACTTCCTAGGGTGGGATAGGTATGTGGGGAATAAGGGACTGTAGGTTGTTAGTTTGAGTTGGCACCTGTGACAAAGTCTTTCCTGTTGTCTATGAACTATTAGACTGGTTAGAAAACCCTTTACTTGGGTGGATTTTAGTCCCAGGTCAGGGGTGAACCACTGCTGAGAGTGATCAGTAGTGTGGTCTAAGGCTCGGAGGTTCGTGGAAGGTCTGCATGAAGTTGGTGATATTCTTACCAAGATAAGTGTCAATACTCTGATAAATTTACATCCTGCATTATTATTTATGTGTTTATTTTTATGGGTTTATCCTATGTGTGGTTATAATTGTCTTTATATTTATGGGTATTACATGTATATGTTGCATGTGTATGTTTACTTTTATTTCAATATGAATATGTGCATTTACAAAATGTATTTTCTTGTTTAGGTTTTGTATATAAATTTCTGCAAGAGTTCCGTGTGTATATGTTTTAATTGCATGCAACACAAAAAAATTATGTGGCATAGCTCAGTTGGACGTTGGGTATGTTACAACATGGTATCAGAGAGTGAAAGCATTCTCTAGAGTAGGATGGCTCGACATGGGTGGTCGAGGATGTTACAAAATACAATGGTTTTGTGTAAATATTGTCAAACTATTCCAAAGCCCCTTTAAACATACAAAATTTGAATTTTTCACAGGTGCTTCCTTCAATCCACTTTTCTCATGGCCATGGCTCGAAAACATGTGATTATCCACTATAAGGTATGTTCCTTTAATAATTTTCTCTTTATTCTTCTACAAAGGACATTGTTCGAAATTGTTTGTGGGATTGTTCACTTCTAATCCCTTTGAGCCTCTAATCAACCCCTTTACCTTATCATGAAACCGATGCTTGGGACCAAGTTCTCAAGACTTCAGCCTTCGACCATTCTCCCTTTTCGATCTTCCAACCTTCCTAGAGTAAATGTTTTCTGAATTAATTATATCATATCCATAAGTAGATTAAAATGTTCATATTTAATCTCCCATGGGATGGATGATCCTAGCTTCTCTAGCGAATTCAATGAAATCAACGATCATGACTTAACCTGATGTTGAGATGGGCGGTCCATATTTATTTTGGGACTTTGACACTCTAGGAATCTGGGATAACAATACTATCGATTCGTTCAACATGCCCATTGTGAAACCTACTGAAGTGGTCATAAAGTGATGATGACTGCTTATCAACGATTAACACCTCCCCTTATGTTATCGTTCCACCAGTTTAATCCAATGAATATGACTTAATGATATAAATGGTCCTCATTCAATTTGGGACTTCAACACTCCAGGAATGTGGGATATCACAACTCCCAATTTGTTCAAATCCCCCAAAGTAATACCTCCCAAAGTGGTCATAAAGTGTATAAGAGCAGTGGTTTCCAGTTAACATTCCCACTTCCTCTGTCCTCCCACCTATTGATTGAATGACCAAGAAGGATCCTACCAGATATGGATATATGGTTTTTGGAACTTCAACACTCTGAGACTCTGGTATATTACAACTTTCAAGTTTTTCAACTCCCCCGGAGTTATACTTACCAAAGTTATTACACCCTCCTTCCACTGCTTGATCCAACGGTTGAGAAAAGTCTTGAAGGGATATTTGATCGATGGTCCACATGAGTTCACTAATTTGGCCTTCGACACTTTCACTAACTGTGATGCTGGATATTCCTAGAGGCTGTAATCCTCGAGATGACATGGCATGATGATGCCACCTATGGTGATGTGGACAAAGAGTATGTGTGCCACGTGTCACTCTAAAATGGACATGTTGGGGTCCAAAAGGCCCTGAATTCATATGACATGTGTCCCCATATGGTACCCTTTCCACATGGCATAAGACACATCATCCAGAAAATAGACAGTCCATGTTCATCCACTCCATATCTGAGAGCCTGCAAAATATTGCGACTGCGGATTTTCACTTCGTGGCTTTGGCACTTCATGAGTTTGACACTTTGTGGATTTTCATAGTCTCCAATAGTAACCGATATGGTGAAGCTTTAGAGTCTAGAAACTTCTCTATTCTTGTACTTTTGATATAACAACTAGAAGTTCTCCTAAATTCTTCCTTTGATCTGATAGTTGGTGAGATTTTAGGGCTTTGGCACTCCTAGACTCTGGGATGATCTAACTCTTGAGTAGTTCAATTTACCCCAAATTTATGTCTACCGAAGTGGTCATAAATAAATAATGTTCTCTTACTATCATTTAACACCTTTACTTACTTTATCCTTCCACTAATGTTAGATCCAATGGTTAGCATTACTCTCGAAATTCTTCTCTCAATGTAACAACTGGTGGGATTTTGTGACTTCATCCTTTGAGATTTTTAAGACTCAAACTTCTTTACCTATAAAGGGTAAACGCTATATGACCATGATCAACGATGAATATTTTACCTGAACTTCCTATCATATCATATGGTCAATGCGATTCCACGACTTCATCCTGAGGCATTTCATGCTTCTTCCCTACCTCCCTTAATTACCGAAGTGGTGAAGCTCCAAAGTTTTTTATCTCCTACTAGCTTCTATCAATGACTGATGATCAACCAATTCGATATGATGGTTCTTGTTTACTTGAATGTCAATCTAACGATCTAGAGCTTCCTTGATTCAACGATTTTGATCCCTCCTAAAATTCAAAAGGGAACGATCACGATTCCACGATCCTTTCCAAAGGTATTAATGTTGTGTTCTATGAACATGTGAAACCTAATATGCTACCTCTCCTAAGAATTTGGTTTATATTATATTCCTCTACACCTCACGCTACAATGACCATTAAAAAAATAGGAACTTTCAAACTTCCAAGTCAAACTCGGCTCTGTAACTATGGAGATCTAACCCATTAAACTTCTCAAACCATCCTGAATTATTTCAAATCAAATTTTCCTATAAATTTTTGGATACTTCTCTCTAATATTTCCATTTTTCCCCAAATTCAAACAACTTGAAATCTATGACAACGAATTTCTCAAATTTGAACTCGTTTTGGCCCATACTAGTTTGGTGTTTCAACTAGAATCTCCTATACCAATCTGTAACATACGTAGCCACCCACAGGCTGGTTACCCTACATCAAAAACTCACTTCTGAAGTAATTTCAAACTCTGATAATAATTAATTAGAAAAATAAGAATGAAAGACTCACATGCATTAATAAAGATCCATGCTACAACATCAAAAAAATAAACAACATGCCATGCACAACAAATAACTAGGGGACATGCACACAAAAATACATCTGAGAGATAATTAAATACACAACAAAAAATACATTGTACAAAAAACATAGAGAACAATTATCTTTGCAAGTAAATATCCACCAACTAGCTGCAGACCAAGGAAATTCCTCCCAACCATAGAGATTGTTGTTATTTTACTCTCAACAACAGGTCACCCCCGATCGAGGGATATGAATCCACAAGCACGGGTCTTAGGCCAAATCCAAAACACACAACAGCTTGATAACTATCTCTCAATTTTCCCAGCCACACAAAAAATCCAAATTTCCATCTCTCTTTCATCCTCATCCTGCATGACCCAAAGAAATGAACTCATTTCTCTTCCATGCAGTCCTTGAGGTTGTTCCATTTCTCTTTAGGGATCAAGTGAAACTCATCAGGAAATATCCCTATTGGAAAATACAAGGATTCTCATTTGTGGAAAGTTCTTTCCGAACTTCTAATGCAGGAGCATCTCCCACATCAAGCGAGCCAGCACGGAAGCGGAAGGATAGCTGGACAAGCTAGCACAAATTTTGAAAAAACACTTTGGAATTGTTACGTGATCTTAAATGAACCATTAATATGGGGCACACTTTGTATATTGTAAATGGAACTTGAGAGGATAGCTCTCATCCTTAGTAGGTAGAGGCATTTAATATAGTTAATGCAAGTAGGTAGAATTTAATTATAGATTTGATAGATTTAGAGCGCAAGAGGGAAACAGGATATAGACACCCTCATTGTATATTGTAACATTATCGAAAGGAAGATTGATGAAGCATTTGAGCAAGAGCATGCAGTGAGCTATGTAAGAACACCCATGTATAGACATTTGAATTAATAGAAAGCTTGGATTCAAATTCATGGTTTGTGTTGTTCTCTGTGTATTGATGTTGATATGCTCATGAATGTTTGCTTCCAGTTATACATTTTATTTTATATGTTGTGTATATGATTTCATGTGTGAATTGAAGTATGAGAGAGAGAAGGAATGAGTTTCAATTGTTTCTTTATTAGAGCCAGAGGATTCCTGCAAGGAGTGTAGTTGAAGTGTCTGTAAGGAGTGCATTGACAGAGGGTTCAGATAGAGATAGCTTTTGTTCTCATTCATCCCAAAGGTGCAGTTGGGAACAGGAGTCATGCAAGGAGTACGTAGGCCAAGGGAAGCTTCAAGGTAGTGAACCTGAGAAAAGCATTTAGAGACTACTACTGCAGGCGTGCGCAGAGTCGAAGACTTCAACACTTAGACGTGTTTCAAGGTTTTCCGCAAGGAGTTTGTGCAAGAGGTTTTCTGAAGGACTTGAAAGTCATGGAAAAGCTCAGGAAGGATAGGCCTTTGAGTTTGTTGAAGAAAAAAGTAGAGAAGTTATGCCTTGAAGGTTGACAAGAAGCGTCGTAAGTCTACACGCAAGTGGATGAGTGCCAGAGGAGGAACACTTAGTCATTTCGCAGGAACCATCAGAGAAGGAATGGACAGTCGGAATCCTCCGAGGAGAATTCATGACATCTGGTGGGTCATCAGATCTTACAAAAGTGCAAGGGAGATACTACAGGTATTCCCGAGAGGTTTAAGATCAGGACAGGTAGAGCCATTGATCCAAGGCAGCCAGGGCCTTTTGATTATTCACGAAATTTCCTATCGGGATTTCGTGAGAAAAGAGTCAAAGATTTGGCAACGAGAATCATGATATTGTGATACGCAATATCCCGATGGCTACGTAAATAGTGTGGGGCCACAACTAAGTTGGTGAGTGGAGGACAGATGGCACAAGCTATCAGGGTTTCGTGGCGAGAAGTCCCGATACAATAGCATCAGGATTTGTGAAATCACGAACCCCGAATTCCCGATAGAGGTGATGGGACGTTGAAAGGTCAACTCGCACGCGTGTTGGGTAATTGACATATTGAGAGTCGGGAGTCAATAAAACGAGGTGTTCTACCTTGCGAGTAGATAAATCATGATAGGAGAAGTCCCGACAGGGAAAAGGAAGGGTCAGCGTTGACTTGTATTGACAATCAGGGATTCGTAGAACTAACACCCAAACACTGACCTTTGGATTCGCGAAGTTGCAAGTTTTGATTCCCCGATAAGTAAATAGAGGGGAATCACGTGAAGAGTTTTATGGGTGCAGATTTATCGATAGGGAAATATAAGAACCATTATAGTTCTTTGGGCCATGTGAAGAGAAGATCCTGTGAGTGGGCATGTCTGCGAGCACGGTCTGCGCCAAAGTGGTATCAGATCACAAAAATATTCTTTTCTTTCTGTAGCAGAGAAAGAGAATTCACCATGTCATCGAGAAGAGATAGACAGTCACCTGATCTAGAGGATAGGGAGTTGCAATGAAGAATAGGCAGGTAGGTAATAGATCCATCCATAGAGAGACAGATGCGTGATCTCTGAGCTAGACTCAAAGACATGGAGACAACGCAAAGACGCACAGCTAGTGTAGGGGATCTTAGTGATTCTGAGAGCAAAGTCAAGGCTGAATGAGAGGAGGAAGTTGTAGCCGAGGATGCAACAAATGAACGTTTAATAAAAACTATTGCAAGGATGGGTGCAAGAGAAAAGATGGACATTCCAGTTTACGAGGGAAACTTGGATGCAGAGGAGCTTCTAGACTGGATTAGAGCTCTAGAAACATACTTCGAATATGAAGATATCGAAGAGGACAAGAAGGTCAGGCATGCCGTCATGAGATTAAAATGACATGCATCCTTGTGGTGGGATGAACTACAAGCTGACAAACGCTGCCAGGGCAAGCAGAAGATCAAGAGCTGGGACAGGATGATCACGAAGATGAAAGCGAAAATCATCCCCAGGGACTATCAAATTTATCTGTTCAGGAGAATGCAGAATCTGAGACAAAAGCTGATGACAGTGAAAGAATACACTGAGGAATTCTATAGATTGAACATCAGAGCAGGTCATCGGGAGAGCGATGATGAGAAATTTTCCAAGTATATGAATGGCCTGAGATATGATATCTAGGATGAGATGAGCATGGTAACCATCTGGATGGTGGAATATGCTTACCAAATGGCTCTAAAAGCAGAAGAGAATATGAGCTGAAAGTAGAGTCAGAGGGGCCGAGGTAGAAGCCAGCCAAGAGGCAAATCAGTTGCCCAAGACAAATATCAGAAGCCCAAGGAAGACTGGAAGAAACCTCAGACTCATACAAAGCGAGGTGGAAGTTCACAGTGAGGGAAATATGCAAAACAAAGAGGACAACATAATGAGCAGAGAGGAGACTATGTTGATAATAATACTTTTCCTCGTACTAGAGGTAGAGGAAGAGGAAGAGGTGGAGTAATTACATGCTTCACATGTGGAAAGAATGGGCACAAGTCTTACGAGTGTCCAAATAAAAATAAGGACATTGGAGAATCTCACATCACTGAGGCACAGAGGTGGGATGTTGAGGCCGAAGACACAGAAGGTGGAAGATCGTTGATGATGTGAAAAGTCCTTTTGACACCTAAGAAGGAGGTGGAAAGTTCAGTCCAAAGGACCAGACTTTTCAAGACTGCTTGCAAGACCAAGGACAGGGTATGAAAGGTCATCGTAGACAATGGTAGCATGGATAATCTCATATCAACGGAGATGGTAGAGAAGCTGGAGCTGGAGACGACTGATCATCCAAGCCCATACAGATTTTCGTGGCTACAGAAAGGACACCAGGTAACTATCACTAAACAATGCTTGGCTGAATTCAAAATAGGAGGATATAATGATAAGATCTTGTGTGATGTCATTCCTATGGATGTTTTTCATCTATTTTTGGGTAGACCATGGCAATATGTTAGGAATGTTATTCATGATGGGTGAATGAACACATACACCCTAGAGAAGAATGGGAGGACACACATGTTGCTTCCGATTAAGGATAAGGAGGTGAAACCGAAAGTAAGTAATACAGTACTTCTCATGAGTGGGAAGGAACTTCTTAATGAGGTGAAGAAGAAGGAAGATCCATAGTTCATTGTGGTCAGAAAACCGAGGATTGTTCTGACTAGCACAAGAGTGGATGATTTGCCAGATGAAATTCAGGAACTCCTGGAAGAGTTCGCTGACATAATAGTGGACAAATTACCTCGTTCATTGCCACCGATAAGGAGTGTGAGTCATCATATTGATCTCATACCAGGAGCTAGTTTTCCAAACAAAGACACATACAGATTGACGCCGCAGGAGAATGAAGAAGTTAAAAGGCAAGTCCAGGAGTTATTGGACAAAGGATTAGTGAGGGAAAGCTTGAGTCCATGTGTTGTTCCAACAGTACTCAGTCCGAAGAAAGATGGAGGCTGGAGGATTTGTACTGACTCAAGGGTGATAAATAAGATAACCATCAAGTACAGATTTCCATTGTCGAGGATGAATGATTTAATCAATTGCTTAAGTGGAGAAAAGTATTTTTCAAAGATCGATTTGAAAAGAGAATATCATCATATTCGCATGAGAGAAGACGATGAGTGGAAGACAACATTCAAAACCAATGAAGGGTTGTATGAATGGCTTGTTATGCCGTTTGGCTTAAGAAATGCACCAAGTACCTTCATGAGGCTGATGAACGAAGTCCTGAGGGAGTTCATCGGGAAATTTGTCATTGTGTATTTAGATGACATATTGGTCTACAGTAAGACATTGGCAGAGCATCTGAAGCATTTGGCTACAGTGATGCAGAGGTTACAGCAGGAGAAGTTGTTGATAAACATGAAGAAGTCCTCATTCATGAGGACAGAGCTCATTTACTTGGGGTTTGTTATTTCAGCAAATGAGTTGAGGATGGATCCAGATAAGGTGGAAGTGATCAAGAATTGGCCATCACCGAAGAATATCTTTGAGGTGAGAAGTTTTCACGGTTTGGCTAGTTTCTACCGAAAGTTCATTAGGAATTTCAGTGGAATTAGTGCAGCAATGATGGATACAGTGAAGAAGTAGCATAAGACTTTTCACTGGACAATAGAGGCTGAGAAAATTTTTAACTTGTTGAAGGGGAAGATCACGGAACAACCAGTTTTGGTGTTGCCAGATTTCCAAAAAACATTTCAGGTGAAATGCGATGGAAGTTGGTTTGCAATAGGGGCAGTCTTAAGTCAGGAAGACATGCCTATTGCATACTTTAGTGAGAAGCTGAACGAAGCAAAATTGAAGTACTCCACTTATTATAAGGAGTTCTATGATATCATACAGGCATTGAAGAAATGGAGGGATTACTTGATCCCGAAAGAATTTGTTCTGTACAGTGACAATCATGCACTGCAGTTTGTGACTCAATAGGAGAAGGTGAATCTGAAACATGTGAAATGGGTTGAGTATATGCAGAATTTCACTTTTGTGATAAAACATATTTATGGTACTGCTAGAAAAGTTGTTGATGCTTTGAGCAGGAAGTGTTTGTTGTTGCAGGAGTTTCGAGTCAAAACATTGGGTTTTGATGATCTTAGAGACATGTACGCAGATGATCTAGATTTTGGGGAAGCGTATGAAGCAGTTGAGAATCTAGTTCTCAGAGATAGGAGTCAGTGGGCCGAATACATGATCCAGGAGGGGTTACTGTTTAGAGGAAACAAACTGTGTATTCTGAAATGCTCCATGAGGGAGAACTTGTTGAAGGAAAAACACAGTGGAGGATTGGCAGGGCATTTTGGTCATGACAAAACATTCGTGAAGCTGAATGAGTCATACTTTTGGCCAGGAATGTGATTGGATGTCAATAAATTCATGGATAGATGTAGAATTTGCCAGCATTCGAAGGGAAGGAAGCAAAATGCAGGATTCTATCAACAATTGCCCATACCAGAGAGGTCGTGGGATGCGATTAGCATGGATTTTGTATTGGGGTTTCCAAGAACAAAAAGAGGTTGTGATTCAATCTTTGTGGTGGTGGATAGATCCCATACCAGAGAGGTCGTGGGATGCGATTAGCATGGATTTTGTATTGGGGTTTCCAAGAACAAAAAGAGGTTGTGATTCAATCTTTGTGGTGGTGGATAGATTTTCCAAGATGGCACACTTCATTCCATGTCCATGTCAGAAAACTAGTGATGCGACTCACATCGCAAACCTATTCTTCAAAGAGGTCATTTGACTTCACGACTTACCAAGGAGTATAGTTTCGGATAGAGATACGAAGTTCATAGTGCATTTCTGGAGAACCTTATGGAAGAAGCTGGGAACTAACTTGGAATTTAGTTTGGTTTATCATCCTCAAATGGATGGATAGACAAAAGTGGTCAACATAAGTCTGGGAGACTTGCTGAGAAGCTTGGT
The DNA here is from genome assembly GCA_900067695.1 of Picea abies. Lineage (NCBI taxonomy): Eukaryota > Viridiplantae > Streptophyta > Pinopsida > Pinales > Pinaceae > Picea > Picea abies. The sequence continues at coordinate 1,135 of CBVK0101769000.1, read as the reverse complement.
GACAGAGAACCACAGCCAGTGGGACCATATATTGCCATAGACAGAGTTTGCGTACAACGACTCAGTGAATTAGAGCACAGGCCATACTCCATTTCAGGTTGTCTATGGGATGCAGCCGAGAGGAATTTCTGAACTGAGGGATTTAGGACAGACTGTGACTAGTAGCACTAATGCAGAAGAATTCAATGAGGTGATGAAAGAACTTCACATCCAGGTGAAGGAGCGATTGTTGAAATCAAGTCAAGAGTATAAGCACAAAGCCGATCAGCACAGAAGACAAATTCAGTTTGAGGTTGGTGATCTAGTTCTAGCATATTTGAGGAAAGAAAGGTTCTCGAGAGGAACATACAATAAATTGAAGATGAAGAAAATCAGTCCATGTAAGGTCTTAAGGAAATTTGGGACAAATGCTTACGAGATTGAATTACCCGATGGGATTGGAATTTCTCCAATATTCAATATCTTGGATTTGTACCCATATAAAGCTAAAGGAGCAGGGACTAGAACTGAGCAGTCAGTGATCCAGTGGATGAAACAGATGCCAGTTGTAGAGAAGCCACATATGGAATGCGTACTGGATAAAAGAGTTGGTAAGAGGACCAGTAGGAAATAATACTTTGAGTATCTCGTCAAGTTGAAGAACCATCCAGTTGAAGATGCCATCTGGGAGACTGAAGCAGAGATACAGAAGCATGGACAGATCATGCAGGAGCTCATGGATAGGAGCCCATGAAAATTTTCAAGAGAGGGAGTATGATGCAGGACAGCTGGACAAGCCAACACAAATTTTGAAAAAACACTTTGGAATTATTGTGCAATCTTAAATGAACCATTAAGATGAGGTGCACTTTGTATATTGTAAATGGACCTTGAGCGGATAGCTCTCATCCTTAGTAGGTAGAGGCATTTAATATAGTTAATGCAAGTAGGTAGCATTTAATTATAGATTTGATAGCTTTAGAGTGCAAGAGGGAAACGAGATATAGACACCCTCATTGTATATTGTAACATTCTTGAAAGGAAGATTGATGAAGCATTTGAGCAAGAGCATGCAGAGGGTTGTGTAAGAACACCCATGTACAAACATTTGAATTAATAGAAAGCTTGGATTCAAATTCATGGTTTGTGTTGTTCT
>CBVK0101768992.1:0-10694 GCA_900067695.1 Picea abies | reverse complement strand
CAAAGAGAGTTTGCATAGTCTTCCAATCCCATAGCTCTGCTTCTCTACACCTATTTTGAAAAGCATAGAATGCTTTCCAACCTCCCATGGTTCTGTTCTTTCTGCAACCTTCCCAACTTAGATTTTTGTTGAAGTCAATTCCGAGGTATTTGTATTCTGCCATTTCTTCAAGAGTTTAACAATATTATAAAAAACCACTCCATAAAGACTTTAAATGCCACAAATTATTCTAAATGGGGTTTTATTATAATGGATATTATAATATTGTTATAATAACAATATTATAACAAATATATGAACCGCATACTATTTAATACCATGTGCATGCCAAGAACTTTGGTTTAGTGGGTTTTTTTATTAACAAAACATGCGAATTATATTAAGTGGGTTTTTGAACATAACTACATTTGATATTGTTATAATATGGTTATAACACCTATGCTTAAATTAGCATATGGTTTTAACCATGTAACTTATTATTAATGACTTTGTAACCACAAAGATTCCCCTCTTGGGATATAAAAGGAGCTCCCACACCATTGTATGGACACACTACACTACATTGGTGTATCATAGCACAATTCATGTGTGAGAGAACACTTGTGTGTTAAAAGGCTTTGTGCCATTTTATTTCATATAGAGTTTTAACTCATTTGTAAGAGTTAGGAAGAGGTTTTCATGCCAAAGCCTTGTATTGTATCTCCTTATGTAGATCTTATGTGTCATTTGCATAAGTTGAGAGAGTTTAAAAGCCTTGTATTACCTCTTTCATGCAAATCTTTGCTCGTTTGTGTGAGTTAAGAGAAAATGCAACCTTGTATTACTTATTTTTGTATAGAGATTTTTGTGCTCGTTTGTATGAATTAAGGGGAAGACATCATAGAGAGATTTCTTATGTGCTTGTTTGTATGAGTTTGTAATTGATAGATTATTCACATAGAAATTCCTGTTGTTGAGGATATTTCATTTATGTATTATTTGTAAAGTAAAGTCTTGTGGGATTTTTGCCAAGACCTTAGAGCAAGTTCGTTTTGGTGATATGAGTTAATTTACAAGAATTTTGAGTTTATGGATAATATATTCACATGAAAAGTTGCAAACAGGTCGAATTGGTCCTTTATTTTCCCAAATTTGGTCGGATATGGTTGTGAATTAACATCTAATTATTTTTGGGCTGAATTAATATCAGAGATTGATCAAGTTGTTTTTCAAAACTCGTTTGGTATTTTCATATCACTTTTTGAACAAGACAATTGCAACATTGACAAAAGAGTTCCAGATTCAACATCAAAAGAGCACTCCATATCACCCGCAAGCTAATGGAACCATAGAGGATTTCAATAATAAATTGGAGAATGCATTGATAAAGGTCTATAATGTAGGACACAACGATTGGGACTTAAGGATTCTTGCAGTGCTATGGACCTATAGAACTACATGCAAGAAGTCGACAGGTTATACACCTTTTAGACAAGCATATGGTCAAGAAGCAGTCATTCCCATCGAATTTTTGTTACCAAGTCTGTGCATTGCTACAATGGAATACCTTACATATTCCGATGTAGTAGAAGAAATATTATCAAAATTACTGATATTAGAGTAAGATCGATTTGTTGCAAGGTTCCATCAACGAGTACAAAAGGCACTATAAAAAACGTGGAATGATAGACACATCAAGTAGAAGAAATTCTAGAAAGGAGATCTAGTACTGGTATATGAAAGTAAGTTCTTAAAGCACATAGGAAAGTTCAGGATGCACTACCTAGGGCCATATTCTATTAGATATGTAACATAAGCATGTGTTGTTCAACTAGAACAATTGGATGGACAAGTCATGGAAGGACTAGTGAATGGGAGTCATACATGGATGGTTGTCCTACCATGCACTAGGCAAACTACTCAGAATAACATGTATCATAGTGTACTATAGTAAGAAAAATATAGAAAAAGAAAGAAAAAGTGAGTAAAATGGGAAAAACCAAAGAAAATAGTTCAGGGAAAAATTCAAAGATTGAAGAGTCCAAGAAGTTAAGGAAAAATATGGCATTGTCGCAGAAGAGAAATATGCATAGAGAATAGATCGTGTAGAGAGAAGAGATCACACAGAGAGAAGAGACCACGTAGAGAGAAGAAAGTGCACAGATGACAGTTGAGAGCATTTAAGACAATCCATGACTGGACATGCGGTAAATAGTTAACATGATAACAAAGTAGCGACATCAAATAAAATTAAATGCAGATCGGCTAGAAGATCTTGACAGATTGAAAAATCAAACAAATAAATCACCGAAGATATAGAGTTGATGGAGCATTAAGATAGGTAATGAATGAAAACCACTAGTGGATTGGATAGAAGTTTAGGTGCGAAGGGAAATGAACAACTGGCAATGAAGTATAAAAGAAAGCATAGGGTTGATGGGGAAAAGTTATTGTCATTTAGAATTTGCATAAAAAATAGAGTTATAGAGATGAAGAGCCGAAGTTACAAAGTCGAGGTTATAGAGAGGAAGTTTCATAACCAATTGGAAGTAGAGACCAATGTCACAGAGGAAGATGGAACCACCAAATATAACAACAAATTCAACGTTAATATTGAAGAAAACTTGTGGTCAACCCACAATGCCATCGTCATTGAAGAAATGTAGGAAGCATCATCCTCAGAATCAAGAATCGCCAGGGATTATATCCTGCCAAGAAATCCATCTGCGAAGCACATCAATTTACATAAGGATGAAATGTACTCACTAATGGAGCCACTGATTCTAGAAGGATTGATCATTGAAGGGGACATGTTAGGTATGATAGTCGCATTAAAGTATGCCAACCATGACATAACAAATGCGAAGAAGTTTCCTGAGTTAGTGCCCAACAAATTCTTGAGGAAGTCCATTAGTTCTGAGACTCATATGATAGTCATAGAATCACATGTGTGGGCTACGGGGTTGTAGAAAGTTGTCTTCTAAACATGTTCAATTTACCTCACTTTGGACAGATCCAATAGATCAATTTAGTGTGTAAAAATGTTGCTAATGTTTGTGCATGGGGGATACTTGTGGGTGGGCTACGGGGTTGTAGAAAGTTGTCTTCTAAACATGTTCAATTTACCTCACTTTGGACAGATCCAATAGATCAATTTAGTGTGTAAAAATGTTGCTAATGTTTGTGCATGGGGGATACTTGTGGCTCGATAGGGAAGTTTCCATTGATAAAGACCTCGTGGTATGTATTATCGGTATTCTGTCGCAAGGGGAGGACCCATCCTTATTTTATTTTTATAAAAAGAACGAAAAAGCACTAGCTAAGAGCATGAAGGAAAAATTCCATACATTCCGTGGACAACGCGGTTTAGACATCACTAGCATATGCAACCCGATAGTAAGGTTTGAAAGACAAACCTTAGCCTGTAATTTGTTGAGGAAGTGCATAAAAGATCAACTGCCAACAATGGTCATAATGAAAGTAGAAAGATGTGTTAAAGGTGTCCAAATGAATTGGGTGAAATTATTATTGAACCGATTTTTGAATGATTGTGAGGAAGCACATGATAAGAGGACCGAGTTCCATTATTCATGGTTACTAATTCTAATAGCGCTATCGACTTAGAGAGCACCCGATGATAGTGAGGTTTTGGGAGCCACGAAGAAGCCTTGTTTAGCTGCACGGTATCAAAACCTATGGTATACTACACATAATGAATGACATATGGATAATAATGTCACATTTTATATTTATAAGGAAACTATGAGGGACAACATCAAGAAGACACTGCGCATACCACCTCAGGTGTTTGAGGCATATAAGGTAGTGGTGTGATTTAAGGTAGGCCATCACCACATGTACGTATAATAAAAGAAATACCTAGATCAACAATGGATGCCAACATAATACAGATTGACTGGGAAGATATGGGCCGTATTATGGTCGATTAGGAAGATGAGTGGAAGATTCCATTAGCAAAGACAAGGCCATCAGAGAAGCAAAACCTGAAATTCCACAAGATCGATGAAGATGAAGAAGAAGGAGATTCACATGAAAAAAAAATGGTACTAATGAAACAACACAATGGACAACACCGCACACATAGCATAAGAGAAAGGAACCAGAGACAGGGAGATCTATGCCACAATGGACAAAGCACAAGGCCATCAAGGAAGTGGCTATCTAGGATTTGGCAAAGGAAGATTTGGAGAAGATATGAAACCAAGTGAAATAAGTCACCGACGATGCGTTTCAGCGCACAAAACAACAACAACAAGAGATGAACATACGCATGTAGGAACAAATCTTTGAACTGTGCCAACTACTAGAAGAAACAAACATCGCATCAAAGTGATATACATAGGAGGAACCAAAAATAAGCACTATAAATACTGGGAAGGTAGTGCCAACAATATCCGAGTTCTTAGCAGTCACAGGAGAACGCATATTGATTAAGCTAGTGACAGGGGCAGTCGAGTTCCCCACTACAGAGATGCAAGAACATGCAAGGGCACTAAGTCACATTGAATTAGTGCTATCACAACTACCAATAGAAGTATTACATGAATTATAGATGAGCGCAACACAAGAGATGAGCTTGTGCACATAGAATACATCTAGCGAGTTGGTGAAGGTTACGGCATACAATGTCACATTAGATATGGAGTAAAGAAATGTTAAGAAAAAGCATGATGAGGCTGCACAAAAGGTTGAAAGAACGTAGCAGGCCTTTGAGAAGGTTTATCAATAACTTCCAGAAGTTCAAACAGAAGGAGGCCCCGGTCGAAGACCAAGTCACGAAGATAAGTGAATCCATTCAGGGCTTCCGTGCACAAATAATCGACCTGGAAGCACACATGACACCAAGCACTCCACCTAAAGAGAGGGAGAAAAGGGAGTATATCATGACAACAATGGTGGAAAGAATAAAAAATATGGAAGTAGAATGCACTCAACTTTATATAAAGACTATGGGCGTTTGGACATAACTTAGTGAATATAAGGAGCAAAAAAATATCAATAAGAAGATCCAAGTTGCGTAGGAAAAGGTGCATAAGTTTAAAGCAGTGATGGGAACATTACCTCCAACAAAGGTGGTAACAATGATGATTAAGAACATAAAGTTGTATTCATAAATGAAATAGCTAAGGGTGGAACAACAAGCTCGCATACAAAAAATATAAGTACTACAAGATGAAGCATACAGAGTGGCAACAAACTTAGCAACAACTCAAGGCATAATCAAATAGGTAACTGATGAAGGTGTCAAGAAGATGCAGGCTTGGGTCTATATCGAAACAGTTGACCAAATTTTGCAGAAGGAACTAGAGGTCAAGGAAAAGGCCACAACAATGAAGGAGACCTTCGAAAAATTCATGACGCACTGGAAGAATTCCTGAGTGGCTCGGGACGAGCCACAAGTGAGTGTTGGGGGCCTATGAAGAATTCCTGAGTGGCTCGGGACGAGCCACAAGTGAGTGTTGGGGGCCTATTGGATAGGCATTTTGGATAAGTTTTAGGATTAGTGCCAGAACAAGTCAAAGAATAAAAGAAAGTTAGAATATGGACCAAAGCGCATGACGTGAGCAAACTTTAAGGCGTCAAAGCACTCGATAGGAGGAAGTGTGACGAAGTGATGCACAAAAGGTGGAAAAAGGTTATAGAATGTCGATATTTTGGGAAATTTTTGTCCACATTGTAACGAGATTAACCCTATTTTCTATGTATAAATATATAATGGGTTTTTGGGTAGAGGATGTTGACAGTTTTGAAGTTCCGAGGTTTGACATGTGAGAAATTCTTAGTTCTTTTTGGGTAAGTTGATTCGAGTGAACGAAGAAGTTTTGAGGTATGACTGAGGAGTGAGGCTCACACTACAGCAGAATGTCTAGGAAGGTTTGGGTAATTCCACTATTGCATATTTTGTAGCGCGGTGTGTAGTTGTAAGCAAAATTCCAATGACTAATATAAGAAGCCAGTTGTTGTGGATGTACCCAAGTTGGGTCAACCATGTTAAAACCTGTCTGCTGTGATGTGTTCTGGTTGTATTTTATGATGTTTATTGTTATGGTGCAATGATGACAAATGTTTAAGTATTATGAAGTGTTAGTTATACATGATGATACAATGTTGTGCACTGAAGTAACTGCTAATTGAATGAATATCATAGTAAGGGAATGTCACACATAGGGTATGTCGCATATTAAGTAATTGTTAAGTAATGGAAATTGCACACATGAGTAGATGGTTCATAAATAAATGTTGAATTCCTCCCTTCCCCTCATCACTGTAGAACTTTGGTTCCTACAACCCCTCTAGATGCCTGAGGTGAGACTTCACTTGCTCTGCAAGTGATGCTGAAAGGGACGTTGTATAATGGTTTTGCTGGTATATTGATGATTAACCATGGTTCTTCCCATTACAAGCAAACATGTATTAACATCACCATATCTTCCATGGTTCCAAATTAGGGGTATTATGCTAATGTTTTGTTTTCAATATTTCTAACTAAATCTTTGGCATTCCACCAACATTAGTTTTAAGAGGAATACTTTAGTGAATAATAAAATTTGCATTACAATTTCAAGAAGAAGCACTCATAATTTTGTTTATCCGACCAACACTTAGGTTAGCTTACTATCTCCTTCCAAAAGAGGAATTTCATCCTCATACCAAATCAATAATCACCACAAAACATTATCCAATCAAAAATATTGGAAACTCATAATTAACTAGAAATATAGCAAAAAAAATGAAACAAAACCATTATTATACATGATAGAATAATGTTGAATATAGTGGTTGAGTTTCTATTTCAATTCCCTTAGTATTTCTAAAACTAGAAATATAGCAAAAAAAATGAAACAAAACCATTATTATACATGATAGAATAATGTTGAATATAGTGGTTGAGTTTCTATTTCAATTCCCTTAGTATTTCAACTAGAAATATAGCAAAAAAAATGAAACAAAACCATTATTATACATGATAGAATAATGTTGAATATAGTGGTTGAGTTTCTATTTCAATTCCCTTAGTATTTCCAACTAGTATTTCTTTGACCATTTTCCACCTTACCATACCTAGGGCTCCTTCCTTCCCTTACGATAATGATTTATGTCGAAGCACACCAAGAGCATATTTAGAACTAATTTCACAAAAGGAATGAATCAATATATGCTAGATAACAACTCTACCCTGAGATCAATAAATGGTCCAAATTATTACTACCACTAGACAACAATGGCATGTTTATGACTTCATGCCTAACCAATTTAGGCTCCTAGACCATATGTTAATATTTCCCATCATTTAAGTATTCTTCCAATATCCCCCTATCTCAAGGTTTACTTATATATTTATATAACCAACTAGGATTACCACCTCACCCCATGCAAATAAGTTTATTTTCCTAAGTCCATAAAGTATTGATTTATCACCTGCTTAAGTGTCAGGGTGAGAAATTGAATATTTTCCTTAATTTAATATTCATTTATTATTCACCCCACCTGGGTTGCACCCGGGTGTTTTATTTTATTTTTAATTACAAATAAAAGTGATATCTCCAAATTTATTAAATAATTTTTTTTTATAACGCCTCTTTAAGAGGGTAAATTTTTACACTCAACTAATACAACCACAGAGTTATGTGATTTAGCTAGGTCTGACCTTGAATTTGGTAATGTAAGATCATCTTACACTAATAGGGACTAAACATCCTTTTTCAACCCCCCACCAACCCGAAAATAACCATGAGGCATATCTCCTCCAAAAGTGTGAATACTTAGGGTAGGCATGTCCAGTCTACCTCTGGATAGACACATCTCCTCTATCCAATCCCCTAGATCATGCATATTTTCATCAGACTTCACATCCCATATCAAGGTCGAATAGGTATTTCACCTCTATTTATCGCACCAAAACATGTGTCAAAGATCCCTATTGCATCCTCACACCCACAAGATGGCTAGCTGAAAAGACATTGACTTGTATCTTACTCATCACACAAAACTAATCAAATACGTCTACTCAATTAATCATCCAATGATTATATAAAAGTTTACACCATTTGTTACCCATTTTAGGGCCATATTCACTTGGCATCATTTTGAGGCCCATATCATTGCACTCAAATGATCAATTGTTTGTATTATTCCAAGTCAGAACATGTCTCACAAGTATCACATTATAATAATCAATAATAATGTAATTATAGTAATGACAATACAATTTAGTGAAGGCTCATCAAGCCTTCAGGACCCCATTTTTGGGTCACATAACAACAACTCCTTCGAGGAGCTCCTTGCGTGTATGGCTACCCTACAACCTTTCACACAATGTCAACAATACCTCATTAGAACAATGTACAATAATCAAAACAATACCACATGTCTACATCATATGTTAAAAGAGCATATTACAACATCATGATCCATCTCATCATTGGTCATTCTCAATAAAATTCAATTTATATCTCACGCATCAATCATGTCACTACATCTATGTATTCCAAAAATCCTTTCCCAACCAATGTGCATATATAATGGTCTCATCCCAAGCAAAATGGTACATATCAATTAGTATACGTGTCACATCCAACAACATCACTAAAGTATGAAATCAATACAAATATATCATATCAATCATCACCAAAAATAGAATATGGGTCATCCCATCTACCTCAAGGCTAACCTCCCAATCAAGCGTATAATTGAAGTCAAGGAACAAGGCACCACATACTAGTCTCCATTGGGAAAATTCATTTTGGAGTTATTGTGAAAAGAAAAGGGAAATTAAAGGAACAATAGACTGCCAACGTACCCGATATACATCCAAGGATATGAACGACTATTGATGCTCAACATAATATCTAACTTACCCTTTGTTAACTGTCATACTACTTGCATCTTGCTTCAAGAATACACATTGTTTGTTGACGATAAATCTATATCTACTAATGGAGAGTCCCCTGGTGAGTGGTTTGAGCTCACCAAAAAAATAAAGGGATAAACCACTACTTATCTTTCCCTAGGGTTGACATGAAAGAATAAAATGCAATGAGTATGGAATAAATACATGTTTAATAATCACTAGTCCTTCTTTATGTAAGCAACGGGGATGACTAATACCAATCTAGAATATTCTACAACATGTACACATTTCAAATAACTACAACCTTTTTCATTTCTAAATTGACATTTCATGTAAGCAATAAAACATGCAAGATATAACACCCTAGTTGGTATTCAAGTATGCATATCCTACAAATCCTAACATTTATGCATGACAATGTTTAACAAAATACACAAGCATTAGAGGGGAAAGAAAGTAGGTCTATATTATTGATTGAAACCTCCTTCACCATAGTTTGAGTCTTTTCATCATTAGCCATATGTACTCATCTTTCCATCAATATAATAATAGTCTTATTGTGATAGAGTGGTTAAAGGATGTTCAACCAGTCTATACATAAGACTCAATCACTACTTGGAGAACCAAAGGTTGGTTCCCTTTGACATGAGAGAAAACAAAGGCCAAAGGTAATCAAATACAAGCTAGCATATTCTCCAGAGTAATGACACCTTCTTTTTTGTTCCCTTTTCTTGTCCTAGGATCCCTTATTTATCTCAATAGGGGGGTCATACTGTTGAGGAAAAGTGAAATGCATGTCATACATGCGATTTCCATGCATAACATTTGCTCGTAACCTATGCATATGCCCTTTTTGTAATTTTCTAGGGTATTCTGAGGGTGCTCAAAAGTTTATAATAGGAAACTCATTAGTGGGTCGCAAAATTTACTAGGAAAACTCACAAGCATATGGTAAAAGGGTAAAATAATTATGGAGATGTAATTTTATCCCCGACATAAAGTATGTGGGTGGATTTGGGTCAATTAAGTTGATCAAGGGTGACCAAATCTAAGTATAATAGATCCCCCTTAATGTGTTAGGTTAGAAGACTAGTTGATGATCAAAACACATTATAAAACACAATATTCTAACAAGGGAACCAAGGAAGGAGTCCTACAAACTAAGGATCAACAAGGGACCTACAAACAAATGCCATAGTATGAAATGTAAAAAAAAAAAATTCCAAAGGCGAGCATACCCATGCTAAGGTGTAAACAAGTATGGTTGCTAAAAACAATGCATCGCAAATCCATGGGGTATATTATATGAAAAACCATGGCCACAATAGAATACACAGTGGATCCATGTTAAAATGATATCATAGCTATGATCAAATACATAGTTGATCTACGTCTCAATTTACATAAAGAGAACCACGACAATTGGTCAAAAGTGCAAACTTGGCCCTCCAAGCTGTTATCTCTCAAAATGAATCAGTCAATTTGTTCCTTTTTGTAGGTGATAGCATGGTCATAAATTAAGGTCCTATATAATTTTTAAAATTTTATACGTGTCAAAATATAATATTTAAGATGTTATCCTATAAATAAATAGATCATCAAAGGGTCTTTTCAAAAAATCGAGAAAAAAACTTTTCAACAGCTAACATTTGTTTTGAAGTTGAAGTTAGCTGGTGAAAGCCTCAAGTTTCAATGGCTAAAGTGTACTCTCAACAACAAGCAAGCCGGTGAAAGTGTTAACACGGGTTTTCCTCCAATGACTCCAGAAACCCAAAAAGGATACATTGGACACACATCATACGATCATCATGGAGAGTTAATGGACGCAAATGAGTGATGACAC
>CBVK0101768990.1:0-13973 GCA_900067695.1 Picea abies | reverse complement strand
GAGGGGGCTTAAACCCTTGAGAATAATATTAAATTATTATTCTAAAATGATGTGTGAAACATGTTTTCTGGATCCCAAATCGTTGGAAGGGGGAACGTGTGCCCAAAAACGCACACCCACTGATGGAGTACATGCAGCCTCATAGGTGACATGTGTCAACCCAGGCACATGCAGTTAAAACCTAAGAATAAATCCATGTTTGGGGTTGGTCTGGCATTCATCCATCCATCACCTGAGTCAGGAGTTCGTTCTCCATCGTCGGTCGAAACTGGCGGGTGTCCATGAACGACCTATGTCTAGTGTTCGTACTCATATCCATCACCTAAATCATCTAAGCCTCTGCATGGGATCTCTTTGTACCCTTACGCATTCCCAAAAATAGAATGAAGAAGTCGTCCTGTGTTGTTGGTTGAGAAAACCAAAGTGTCCTTTAATTGTTGAGCCTTGTTATGTTGTTTTCACTTGTCTGTCGTCATCTTTGGGTGGTCATGTTTATTTTTCCAGTTGACTATTGTGGCCATGCAGTACTTGACTGTATGTGGCTTGTTGGCCAGTGTTTGATCATGTTGAACTTCGTGGTTGCCCGACTGTGTGGGAAACCAAGTTGAAGAAACAAGTTGTTTGTCCTTTGTATACAACACCCTCTCCAGGTGAGAGAGGTGGTTGAGGCTGAAGGGACAGGTTGCCTAGCCTATGAGTGACTCTCTTCAGGTGAGAGAGTGTGCGGAGGAAGGAGAGAGCTCCTGGAAGGAGCCCTGTAGCTTCCATAGAGCTTGGAGATTTCTGGTCCGATTTTTTGTTGAAGCCCAAGGCAAGGGAGGTTAGCAGCTGAAGGACTGTCTAGGTGACAGTGAAGGTGTATACTCCTAGGGTGGGAAAGGCATGTGGGGAAGGAGATTCTATGAGCAGTGGGCATAAGCGGCTCCTGGGAGAGAATCCTCCTTATTTTACGTGTATTCTTCCTATAAACCTTACCTATCCTAGGATCCCTTGCCCGATGGAGCTTACTCCCATCTCGGGGGTGACCTACTGTTGAGAGTGATGAGCAGCGCGGTCTAAGGCTGGGAGATTCGTGGAAGGTCTACACGCAGTTGGTGTATTTACTCCAGCTAAAAGATAAGTATCATTGTTGTGCTTAATTATGCATTTTATGCATGTTTGTGCTACTGATGTTTGAATATTATCATGTATTTCGTTGCATGAGTATTTACTATTAATCTTGTTTGAATCTAAACGGGTAGCAGTAATTCTGTGTTTATTATGTTATGTGTTTTATTTCGATTAAAATGCATATATATCATATAAGTTTATATTCCGCATGGTAGCATTACCTGGCTTGTGGATGGTCGGGGATGTTACACTTTTGCTCCAACAGCTAAGTGGAATATAATCAGAATGGTTATCAATTTGGCTACACAAAATGGTTGGAAATTACATCAAATGGATGTCAAAATTTCCTTCCTAAATAGTGATTTGAAGGAAGAATTCTTCAGGCCTCAACCACAAGGGTTTGAAGATAAAGGATATGAACATATACAAACTATTGAAGGATGTATACGACTTGAAACAAGCTCCTCGATCTTGGTATGCAAAAATAGATGATTACCTATGAAAGGTAGGTTTTCAATGAAGTGAATCAAAAAATACCTTGTATTTTTTAATGCAACATAAGCACTTGGTGATACTTGTACTCTATATTTATGACTTAATCATAACAAGAAATATTAAAGTTCAAATCAAACAGGTTAAGGAAGAACTTCATGTAGGATTCAAAATGTTAAATTTTGGGCCACTTCATTATTATCTTGGAGTTGAAGTAACTCAACATCCTAATCATATATTCCTTAGTCAAACTAAGTATGCCACTAAATTTCTAAATAAATTTTGCATGGAAGATTGTAAACCTTCTCTTACACCATGGACAAGAATTTGAAAGTTTCAAAATTTGAAGGGGGGGAATTGGTGAATAGTACAAGGTACATGCAATCAATCGTAAGCCTCATTTATTTGACAAATACTCAACCAGAATTGTCATATTTAGTCAACATACTTTCAAGGTTTATGCAAGAACCAAGGGAAAGTCGCCAGAATTTAGAGAATAGGATAATGAGGTACATTCAGGGTACAAATGATTTTGGTCTTCTCTACAAGAAGAACAAGAGTTTTACACTTGTTGGATATTCATATGCTAATTTTGCAAGTGAAATTGATGATAGAATATCAACTTTAGGTTATTCAATGACTATGGGTTCAACAACAATATCTTGGAGTCGAAAAAATAAGACAACAATTTCCATCTCTTCAGTAGATACATAGTACATATCATCTTGGGAAGCAACATGCAAAATTGTATGGTTGTGCGAGATTTTGCAGGACCTTGGTGTAATTAAAAAATCAACAACTAATTTATTGATCGACAATCATTCAGCAATGAAGATGGCCAAACATATAGTATTTCACTCAAAAACTAAGCATGTCAACACCAAGTACCACTTCATCAAATCGCTCGTCACCAAAGACATCATCAAGCCTCAGTTTTTTTCCATCTAAATATCAAATTTCAAATATTTTTACCAATCCTCTTGGTAGAATAAATTCACTAATTTCATAAATGAACTTGGTATTTGTAAATATGAAATTTCATATTAAATTGGGGAAGTGGTATATCTCAAGGGACTATAATCTAGAGAATGGGGTACACTTCCTTGGGTTGTGCAGGTTGAGGGGAATGGGAGCTTTTTGTTTTGAATTGTTGTGGGAATCGACAAATTGTGAAATTTGTTGTAGTTGGAGTTCCTAGAGCCATAACTCTGAGAATTCCTAGCTAGTCTATGTTGGAGCCATAGAGGGAAGTGGTACATCATGAGGGATTACATGGCGGAGAAGGGGGTACACTTCATTGGGTTCTGTAGACCAAGAGGAATGAGAGATTGTTGGTTGGAACTACTACAAGAGTTACTAAATTGTGAAATCATTATATATGGTTTTGGGATGGAGTGCCTATGCAAAATAAAATTTGGGCCAAAGTGCCTATGTATATATGTGTTGGGATGAGATGCATGTGTATCTATGTTGATTAAAGGTCAGAGAGATTAGCCTTGTAATCTATATGAACACATATATGATTCCACAAGATAGGGGGATAGAGGGGGGTCCAAAGCAAAACCCATGCCATTTCCTAAGTTATTGTGTCTTTACCATGTAATCCTCCCTTTGACTTCTTAAACACTCAATCATTGAATTCATGTAAGAGGGTTGGTGTGTGAGATCACCTCTTAAAGTTATTGGCTGCATGAGTTGAGTACAAGAAAGAGTGGGGCGAAGTGTGAGAGTTAATAAATTCTTTTGGGGAAGAGTGAGAACCAACAGGCATGGGAGAAAAGGAAATTCAAATGGAAAAAGAGGAGAGGGTTTTTACAAGCATGTTTTGGGAAGCAAGAGGAGAGTTGAGTGCTCGGAAGATAACTAGCTATCTTGTGCTTGAAGGTAGCCATTGTTTGGTTGTGTTTATACAAATAAAGAGGGATTTATGCCTATAAAATCAGGTTGTGAACCTATGATGTATTTTTTCTTATTGAGGAAATGGATCAAAAGACTTGTAAAGGTTGTTGTGAGCACTCCTAGAGAAGCTAAGAGCTACTAGAGTCCCCAACTATGAAATTCCTAGATAACTAAGTGCATTGGAGCCCTAGAGGGAAGTGGGAAGACCTGAGGGATTGTGTCGTAGAAAAGGGGGATCCCATTCCTTGGGTTCTGCAGGTTGAGGGGAAGAGAGTTTTTGTATTGGAACTATTGTTGTAGTAGAACCTAGATTTTGGGCTGCTAAATGTGGAGAGTGGACAACCAAGAGGGTCAAACCTCCTTGTGGATGCATAGTCGTGGCTCATGGGTGGCCTGTTGTTGATAGAAATGGAACAACAAGCCTATGGTTGGGAGGAGCGTCCCCTGTACACAACTAGTTGGTTTGACCCATTAAAAGTTAAGTTTTTGTTGTATTATATATGCTTATTTTGATGTGTATACATTTTATGTGAATGTTATGTGTTTGTTGTTTGCTCAAACAATTTCATTCATAGGTTTTATATATGTTGTTATATGCATGAATAAATCAATATGTTGTTTGTTGTCAATATTATTTGCATGAGAAAAATTATGGGCTTGTTTCCCTGTGTTTAATTTTATTTGCAGTGGGGACATTTTTAATTTTGTATTCAACAAGTTGGGTTCTTTAAAACTATACCTTTCTATTTTCCTCCCTACTTGAATAGACCTGCCTAATACTAGGTTCAATGGTTCCTCTTCTTCATTTGATTCATCTGACTCATATTCATTCATTGGGTTAGATTCTCCATTCTCCATCTCAAACTCTATTTTCTTTGGTTCTCCTATTCTTGGTTCATCTTCATGCTTGGGAGTACTATTAACTTCTAAGATCACATCACAACTATAAGCAATATTCCTTATTACTATATTCCAAATTTTGTGGCCTTTTACTCCATCTTTATAACCAATAAAGATACAATTCTATGTTGTATTGTCTAGTTTGCTCCTTTTCTCCTTTGGAACATGCACATAAGCATCACAACTAAAAAATCTAAGATGTACATTCATAGATGGTTTTTTTCCAATCCATGCCTCATGAGTAGGTGATCAGTTGATCAGATAACATGAAGTATCTACTACCTTTGCCCAGGATTTTTGTTTTATGCCTGCACCACTTAGTATACTTCTTTCCTTTTCCATCAATGTCTAGTTCATCCTTTCTATAACTCCATTTTGTTGAGGTTTGTATGGATTTGTTTTTTACCATTCTATTCTCCATTGTTTATAAAACCTCTCAAAATCTTTCCCATAGAACTCTCCTCCATTATGAGTCCTCGACACTTTTATTTTCCACTTTGTCTAGTTTTCTACAAGAGATTTGAATTCTTTTAAATTTTCGAAAACCTTATACTTATTCTTTAGGAAATACAACCATGGTTTCCTAGAACAATCATCTATAAATGAGACATAGTACAAAAATCCTCCAAGATATGGAACACGTATAGGTCCAAACACATAACAATGTATCAGCTCTAGGATCCCTTTTTTCCCTTGTAGCATTAGATGGTAATATCACTTGATTATGTTAAGCATATACATAATGTTCACAAAAATTAAAACCTAAAGAACAATCATGGATCTTTTCAACCATACCTTTACTATGTAAAGAATAAAGTCCCTAAGTCTCCTATATGTCCCCTCTTTTGATGTTGAAGCATTGTCTTCTCTACAGGGAGAGTGGGATTTCTATCAGTTTCATTCTTAGGAACAACGTTACCATTACACCAATTAATGATAATGAATCCCAAAAACTTGTACAAAGTTCTAATCTGAACTCCTCGCATCAACATCATTTCTCCTCAAACCATCATGCATGTATCCTTTTGAAATATACTCTACACACTTGCCTCACCCATCTTACTCATAGATATTAGGTTTTTGGACAAAATTGCAATATGCAAAACACCAGGAAGGGATACAAATTTTCCATATTTAAGCAACAACCAACCCTTCCACATCTTGTGATCTTGGTTGTTGAATCATCTCCCATGAAGTGATACCTCCATTATACTTTTCATAATAAAAAAACCATTTCTTATGAGGATTCATATGAAAAGATGCACATAATTTGATCAAACATGCATGACGATCTAAATGTGTACTTGTAGATTCCAAGTACACATCCCCTCTTTCTTCTAAGGAGACCTTTCTTTCTGTAGAAGAAGCATCATCTAACCCTTACTTTTATCAATGTTTTTGGATCTACAATCTTTTGCCCATATTTACTATATTTCCAACATTTCCTTATAGATTGTCCTAGAGATTTAGATCTACCACTTGAAGACTTATTTTTATTTATGTTTATAGGGTGACCTCTCACAAATAAGACATCCTTGGTTTGACAATCCATAGTTTCCCATCTCATATCTTCCAATAACAGGGTTGCTACCACATTATTAAGCTTCAATGTTGTTGTATTACTCCCAATAGATGCAACTAGTTTATCCTATGAATCTGGAAAACATAGTAGACTAATGCACTTATCTTCTTTGGAAATTTTAATATAAACATACAATTACTAACTTACCATAGTGTTAAAGGAATTGAGATGTTTTTTCATGGAGTTGCCATCTTTCATCCTCAACATGTACAACTTTTTTTAAAGGAAAAGTTTGTTTACTGAGGAATTAAACTAATACAAATATTCCCTAACTTTTCCCATAATTCATTGGTCATAGATTCTCCTAATACATTTAGTAACACTGAATATGAAAGGCATAATTAGATCATACACTTAGCATTCCTATCCAACTGTGTCTAGTCTACCATTACCATACCCATAGGTATAGTACCAATATCTACAACAATAAACTATTTGTTGTCTATAAGAAGGTCCTCCATTTTGAGCTTCCATAGCTCAAAGATCTAATCATTAAATTTCTCAATCTCAATTTTGGAACTACTCACCATTATGTTTCACGCGAGAATCATTGTCATAGAGCTCCCGTTGAAATTAGTTTTATCACAAACCCAAGATAAAAATACTCTTTTAAGGACAAGCTAAACCCTAGCAACAAAGGCATCCCACTAAAGCCAATAACCTCACTCTGACACCAAATGAAAATTTTAAACCTATGTAAGTGAAACAAAGTGTACAAATTCTTAAGAAAAATAAGAAGACCAACAATGGCACACACATAGTACAAAAAGATTTACCCTAGCCCTAACTAGGAAAACCAATCTGACTTTAGAGCCACACCTCCATCTTCGTCATTGTATTAACTTGACCATTCACAATACAACATCACATGTGTTACAGCATCTAAACCCTAATTTGTTAACCAAAATTAGACTATTACTCCAATCCCTTAATCGAGACTAGATTACAAAAGGATGAAAAAACACAAAAGATGCCAAAAATGAACCTAAAAAAACTAGTGGTTGTTGGTTTTTTCCTTGGCTTAGTCCACTTGCAAAGAATGTAACACATATCCAAAAGATATTCTATGGGGGATGCCTTGATGTAGGGAGGTAAGTCATTATACTATCATTCTAAAATGTTCCATGGTTGAGTCCTAAACTACCCTACATATGACAATGAACTCTATGTTTTGGTTAAAGTTCTTAAGACTCAATGGAAGCACTATCTAATGGGAAAGGAGACCATCATCCACATCAATGACAAACCATTATAGCATTTTCAATCCTAGAGTAAGCTTCAATAAACTAGACACTACAAGTGGATGGGGTTTTTACAACAATTTCTCTAATCATCAAATATAAGAAGGGTAGCATCAAAAGTTGGCAAACATGCTCTCAAAGCCACCAAAATCAAAGATCATAGTTTTGGGAACTTGTATGCACATGGTTCCCTTCACCCATGATGCATAGAAAGAGGCATAAAAAAAAGATGAGGAATTAAATAGGTGTTTCAATAGCGACAAGACTAAATTTGTGTAGAAGAAGGTGATAGTAAGGTTGACTATCATCTCGCGGATAGGTTGCTCTCCAAGCTAGACAAGTTGCATGTTATTAAAGGTGAAAGGTTGCAACTTATCAGAGAGGATCGCACTTCTAAATTTGCATGGCATTTTGATGTTGGGAAGACAATTTCCAACTTACATAGGCATGCATTTTCACCTAGAATGCAAGAAGATTTAGCTAGGTTTATTAGAGAATGCATACTTTGTTGTACTAGCAAACCTAGTAATATAAAGCAAGGTTTATACCATTCCTTACTTGTACGTACTACCTACTAGACCATGGGAGAGAATTTCCATGAATTACATCGGTGGTTTTCCAAGAACAAGGGACAAGATGTGACTATGTATTTGTGGTAGTTAATAGGTTTGGCAAGATGTTCAATATCATGCTTCATAAAGGACCATCAAGGGACAAGACATAGAAAACATGTTGTTTGAAAATGTTTGGGAGAACTTTGGGATACCAAGGAGAATCATCTCAAACAAAGATACCATATTTCTCAGTACCTTTTGGACTACACTTTGGGAGAAGATGGACACCAAGTTGAAGAGATCCATGGATTTCCATCCATAGACAAATGGGAAAAATAGAAGTAATGAATAGGATATTATTTTAGCTTTTGAGGTGTTATAATTAGAAGCATCTAAGGACCTTGGACAAAAAATTATTTTTATTTAGTACTCTTATAACAAAGAATTCCATGCTTCTACTTGTAACTCCTCTTTTGAAACTTGCTTTGGGTATTTGACACCTTCGCCTTTGGATGTTGTATATGGGAAACAAGGAGGAGTGAGGGAAGGCACCACAAGAGAAGTATTGAAGGTGAAAATTTGCATTGATAAGATCATGAAAATCCATTTGCAAGTACAAGAGACATTGAAGAATTCATAGGAAAAGTACAAGGCTCTACATGATTAGCATAGAATTGAGAAAATATTCAATGTGGGAGACAGATTTTAATTGCATATAAATACAAAAAGGTTACAGGGTCTTGGTAAGAATATCAAGGCTTTGCGGTATGGTCCTTTTGAATTGTTGAAGAAGGTGGGTGATAATGCCTATATGCTCATTCTACCCCCATATATGCACATTTACTCAATAATGAATGTGAGGACTGTGAAACTTTATAAGCCTTCCATGTTGTAGTAGGAATTTGATGAGCAATACTTACCTACCATAGAGGACTTAGAACTAGAGGCTCAAACAATGTTAGCACAAGAGATTGTTTTATAAAAGAAGTCTACAAAAACTAGATGGGGGTAGCATGAACTTTGGTGGGTTGGATTGAAAGGACAACTTCCAAGCAATTCTAAATGGTACTCTAAGGAAAAAGTAGAAGAAAATTTTCCTCACCTCCTTTAGAAAAGATTTTGGGAACCAAAAGCCTCCCTAAATGGAGATATATGATTTGAAATGGATCAATATATAATTTGTCATTTATTTTGGTACTTTTTGGATGGAAAAATTGGGGCTATTGGCTTGTAGGTCCCACTTTGGTGATTTGAGGTCCAAAAAGTATTGGAGCTTGTTTGAGGCCTTAAACAACAATTTTTGGGGTCAAAACTATGTGAATAAAGTTCTTAGCTTCTCAATGTTGTTCTACTCATCGAAATATTTCCAATGGTGTGAAGATCACCCCAATTAGAGTTCGTATGGGGAAGTTTTTCCTTTCGCAAGTTGACCTATGCTATTAACCACCATGAGAGCAAGTGGATGCCACGTCAACTCACATTACTCATACATGTGGAATTGGTCATGCGTGGACTTTCAATAAGATTCTAGAGGGTCTAAAACCCTAATCCTAGTATGGAATTGATGCATGCAAGGACCATCATCCTAACTCTAGATGACTATCAAGGCATGTTAAACATTGGACCAATAGAAAAAGAAGGAGTTTTATTGTCATTGTATTATTTATTGTTTGATAGTTGAGAAAAATATTTAAAAGTGGGATATTGAAACATAATGGAGGAAGTAGAAAATCCTATAACAACCATTCAAGCTACAATGTCCACAATAACTCTACAATTTTATATCCTAACTTAAATTATTCACCAAGTTCAATTTCAATTTGATTTGGTGCTCCTAATGACACCTCTATATTTAAGGTGAATTACACTCTAGTGATACCCTAATACTAATGGAGAATGTCATTACTTATGGAGAAACTTGAAACGTGACTAGAATAAATTCCTAAACATTTTTTATTCATTTTTATTACTTTATAGGGCTTAGGCATGCCTCATCCACAAGCGTTCTATTCTTCACTTGTTGCATTACAGAGGGAATCCAATGTCCTTAACTTGTTGCATTACATAGGGAATCGAGTGTCCTTCACATATTCAAAGACAAACATGAGGAAATCTTTCGGTTGAGAGAATATTTTATCACGAGGGAGGTCGCGAGATTAAAGAAAACGAAAAAGAGGTTGGGCAATAAAACAAACTCGTGAGTCCATGTTATCATGGTTGTGTTTGCTTTGGCCTTTGTGTTAACGAGTGATTTAAGAAGATTTTTTAATATTTTAGAAAAAATATTATTTAATAGTTTTATTTTTAAAATATTTAACTTTAAAATAAAAATTTTAAGAGTTTTATCCTTGGTTAGTGGAGAAAGTAATTAAAAATAAAAATAAAAATCTCACTTTGTTTTTTATTTTTTGTTTCAAATTTATTTTGGTGATGTATTTTTTTTTAAGAGTTTTATCATTGGTTAGTGGAGAAAGTAATTAAAAATAAAAATAAAAATCTCACTTTGTTTTTATTCTTTTTGTTTCAAATTTATTTTGATGATGTATTTTTTTTAATAGTAAAAGTTTATTTAGTTATCTTAGATTGGTTGTCATCCTTCAAGTCACATACTTTAATTGGTATACTTGTACATCTTGTCGATCACAAGACAATCTTTCATGATTGCATAGAGTGACATCTTGCAATAATAATGAGGTAATGAGGAAGCTTGCTAGGATGTGATTCCATGGCCATCTCGATCATTTTATATAGATATCCCTATTGTCCATGTCACCCTCCATTCGATGTTCCACATTTCACCTAGCCTGCACACTTAAATAACAACTCCTCTTATGCATACCCATTTCTACTATTGTTCATCCACTCACTCAACTTGCTAAGCAATTGAGTAAGGACACATGGAAGTAATGATGATTTGATGGTTTAATTTCAACTTAATGATGCATTCATAGTCTACCAAAGCATCATGTGTTGCAAAGCATGCATCTTTATCATCTATCCAGCTATTTAAGACTAAGGTATGTATATTTACCATTAAAAACAACCATCCTGTATTCACTATAGAAAATATTTTAAAAAATTGTTAGTTTTCTTAAATGTGTTCAAGAGTGAGCACCAAAAATTGTTATTATTAATGATTTCATGTTTCTTGTAGAATTTCTCCTTCATATTATTGTTACAAGATTTAAGTTTGAGTTTAAGTGTTAAAATACTTTATATGGTTCTAACTGCTACTTATCATAAAATTATTTTCCAAACATTAATTAATGGATGCTCCATGCATGTAGTCATTATCATTTACTTTACTATACTTTACTATATATATTTCTAAGTAAATGATAATGAATATTGATAATGACTATACTTGGTTTTAAATCTTCACAATTAGAAGAGATTGATTTAAACATCTATGTTTCCATTATTTTGAACAAACTTGACCTTATACAAAACTTCCTCCCTCTAATGGAAAATGTTGGTGTTGTGTTACTCATGAGAATAAACTCTTTATTGGTTTGTCCTATTCTTATATCTTTTCCACGTAAAGTCTACTTAAAACGTCCAAGGGAATTTATAAGAAACGAAGAAGAGAAATATATTGAGTTCATTGCTAATGATTTTAGTAAAAGTTAATGCTTAGTGGATGTAGCTGGCATCATTTAAGTTCCTTTCAAAATTAAGTTCAATTCTTTTTTTATCATTGGTATATTTTTTCCATGTCCGTAAATAAGTGAGCATGTGGATTTTTAGTCTTAGTGTTCTAAGAAGTTTTATTTTTTTTTTAATGGATATGGATTGATAATGCTTGCATATTATATTTATTAAAAAAAAAAATATTTAATTTGTTCATATAATTTTATTATATTTAATATGGTATAAGATTTAAGTGAAAATTAGTTGTTGAAAATAAAAAATCTAAAATTTAATTTTTAGGTCTCAAATTATTGTATAGAATGAGATTGGACAAAGTTATATATTGAATCTAGGTTTGGGTTTTATATTTCCAAAACCATACATAACACTTCTACCATTTAAACTTATCATAAAAATTATAAGAAAGTTTTTTACTTTTAATGAGAATGGGAATGTTCATTAATGATATTTTTTTGTTTTCTTAATCTCTAATGACATTGAATGCAATTCTAAACAATGCAGTTATTTAACAAAAAGTACCAAACAAAAATGTAATTTTCTTCCTATTTTTGGATCCCAATGAAATGGTAAGTAGCATTAATTGTGTTGTTAAGAATAAAAGAGTATCATTAATTATTTACATGTGACTTTCATAAATTAAGTTTTTTTTTTTTTTGTTTTGGCTCACAAGGCTAAGTAGCATTAATTGTGTTGTTAAGAATAAAAGAGTATCATTAATTATTTACATGTGACTTTCATAAATTAAGTTTTTTTTTTTTTTTGTTTTGGCTCACAAGGCTATTTGTATTGCTTATTAATAATATAGTTATATCACCACTTCAACGATGTCTTTTTCTAATGAAAAAAATGATCTTTATACAATCATGGTGGCCTTTAGATGAGAAGATATATAATGCAAACTCCAAACTCCATATCAAATGAAGTTAAAAAATATATATCATTTCATAATAATGATTTTTTTTTCTTGTGCAGAAATTTATAATTATTATTATTTCATAGTTTGTATTTTAAATTTGATTATATTTTTGTTTAAAAATGTAATTTATGAAAAAATTAAAAATAATATTATTGAAGATTTTCATTTTAAAATTAAAAATTGTTTTGATGATATTTTTTTTAAGTTTTATTTGACTATTACTAACATCATTATATACAAAATTAAAAACAAAATAGATTGTCTATGTAATATCCATGAGAAGATCAAAATACAATATAATCATGAGAAATAAACATGTTGGCTTATGCTAAAATGCCCATAGAGTATCAAAGTGTGCACCCTCTACAAAGAAAAAGACATGGTAGCATAAATATCAACATTAAACAATAATCCTAGTTTTCGAGGGGGTAGTCATGATCATTCGAACTTGGGCACCATCTAATAACTTGCAGATCAACTTTCATGGATTGTACAATGTCCCATTCATCATTAGCAAGCTGGGGTCTAGGCCCCTCTTAGATTGCAAGATCCAAGGTTGTGAAGGCTTTCTTCATAAGTCGAGGTTGCATGCATGCTCACGACGTTCTCAAACTAGCCTACCTACCTAGTGTTGAGGTATGCCCATTGAAAACATTACAAAAGTAGGTTGAGAAGGAGCATGGGCAGGAGCAAGCTCTAGGCAAGGAAGCACATTGCTCATAGTGCAAGGGGTCCCATCCTAGTGCCAAAACTATATTGTAGGTGTTCTATATTCAAGCAAAACTTACACGATTATACCTCAATTTGCAAGGATAGATTGGCACATATCAAACTACCATCATACCAAGAGAAACATGATGTGACAACATAATTAAACAAAGCATCATTTCTCTTTTTCCAAAGCCGAAATAAAACTTCAACCCTAACAAACAACCAAGAAGAATGGAAATCCAGAACCCATGGTAGTGGGTCATCAAGTGACACTACATGCCAATATAGATAGGCAAGGAAATATTGTTGGTAAAGAGAGTTTTGTGATGTTTGCAATGATGACACCATAGGCTATGAATTCCTAGTTAAGTTAATGTTTTATCTAAAGGGAGCCCCCCGAGGCCAACCCAACACTTGAGAAGGACCTTCCAACTTAGGTTAAGTTAATGTCCAATTTCCAATTTCCAACTTAGGGCATTTTCACATTAGGGTCCCTTGGCCAACCCAACACTTGAGAAGGACCTTCCAAGCCTCTTTTTCATCAACAACTTCCAATTTCCAATTTCCAACTTAGGGCATTTTCACATTAGGGTCCCTTGGCCAACCCAACACTTGAGAAGGACCTTCCAAGCCTCTTTTTCATCAACAACTTGAATGATCCATTTGGTGCACAATCCCTAGGCTTGGAGGCTAGCCAAGTTTTAATAATTCTTAGTCCTTTGTATTCCCTCGAAGTACAACACAATTCCTAGTTAATTTGATGAAAACCCTTACTTTGATTTGACTTGGCCTAGAGGAAATATTAAAGGGATTTTTCCAAACAAGAATACATTGCAAGCAAAGGCACCCAACAAGAGTAATAGTACACATGGGTGGTTGCCATGATTTTGGTGTAGATCTCAAATTTTGCAGCAAGT
>CBVK0101768988.1:0-17019 GCA_900067695.1 Picea abies | reverse complement strand
TACATTGAATGACCACATTCTCATATATTAAATGACTTCCACTAATAACACATAACTACATTCCCATTGGGTACCTCCCTAGGTATACCACATTTATGTGTTGGAATGATATAGTTTTAAACTTGTGTTTAAGACTTCATGACTTAAGATTTAAAAATAAATCTTCTCTCTAATGACTATCTTGTCATATGATGTTTCAATGATTTGGAAATCATTTTTGATTGCTAACACCTCCTACAGGAAGTGATTTTTCTATGAACCCACAGTTCCCCAACCTCCTTCAGGGAACACCATTTTTGGGAACCCATAGTTCCTTGGTCTCCTTCATGGATTGTTGGCCCTTGACCAAGTTTTGAAGAATACTTGGTCATAGTTGACCATTTTTGGAACTGTGACTGCTAGTCAAAGATGGAGCACAACGCGAAGCGGAAATTAGGGAAGAAAAACCTATTTTTGGGACCCTTTAGGGTTTTGGGTTGATGTAACAGGAAAGGGATGTCGGCCCATGGGTTTACCCACGCTTAGGCCCATTTCATAATCTATAAATAGATACTTAGGCAATGTAAGTAGGAGATGGTAGTACATCTATGTGATGTATAGATAAAGGCTTAGTGCTAGTAACTGGATCTGTGTGATCGGATGTATATTGCAAGTGCTCTATACATGATTGTAAGGAGATTGAAAAGCTAAGTGCAGGTTGTTGTAGTTTTGGGCTGAGGTGCAAGGAAGAAGGATTTAGCAAGTTGTGCAGATCTTCTGTCCTGTTCTAAGCAAGGATTGTTGAAGCTCTGTGATGTAACTGTTTGGCTGAGATAATAAAGAAGAAGATCTTGTGGACGTAGCCTCAGGGTGGGGGTGAACCATGGTAACTTTGTGTATTGTGCTCTGTGCTTTGACCTAATGTGTTTATCTCCTTCTTGGCTAAGTGCTTGATGTGATTAAATAGTTTTAGTTATTCTTTGTGCTTCTGAGATAGGAATGAATGTTAGATCTGATATATAAGATGCTTAGTGCCTGATCTGGTGAATCCAACCTATCTTGTTGTATCTAAGTGATGAATTATCTTGAATCTAAGTATATATTGTGATGCTTTGTACTATCTACGAAGTGATGTAAGGGTTGATTATTGATAGATAAAACTTGCTAGATAATTGCTAAGTGCTATAATCACAGATCTATGTCCCAGCTAAGGTTGCAGACATCTAAGTCCTATAACCACCCCTGCCCCTACCTTAGGTGAGACTTCATCTTCTTCGCAGGTGTTGCCGAAAGGGTCGGTAGTTAGGGTTTTTTTTGTGCGCTCTTGAGCATTGAACCATAGGTCTGCTCCTGTTCCAACAAATGGTTTCGTGGTCAGAACCTGAAACTGTGATTGTTGGGAACTAAAGAAGAAAAATATTTGTGCGAAATAAGCTCCGTGCGTAGATATGTTTCCCTAGTGCGAAGTATTCTACTTGACCTGCAAAGCTTTGTGCCGAGAAAGAAAGGTCAAATCTGAAGGAAAGAGGTTAGATCTGCAAGAAAAGAGGTTGACACTAAAGAAAAGAAGTGAGATCTAAACACTTTGTGCCCTAAGAAAGAAATTTCTACAGAAAAGAGGTAAGATCTATAAGCTCTAACCTCTAGTAAAGGTAAGAATAGTTCAAGTTTTAGATATGAAAGTTTTGTGCTCCGTGGAAGCAAATAAGTGAAAATTTTTACTTCTAACGTATGGATTTAGGTATGCTTGATTGTCTCAGCTTAAAAAATAGAGCATTGTTAGATAAAATAAAGTTTGATATGAATAGAAATAGTGAAAGATGTGTTATACCTATGCATAGAAAGAGTTTTTGGACTAACCAATGGAGGCAGGACCCTAGAAAGAAACTTTTGCAGGCTAGCCCTTATGATCCTAGCACGCAGTGAAGAAGAGATTGGGGGTCATTTAAAAGAAAGAGAGGATTAACTCTTTGCTACAATTGCAGAAGACCAGGACATCTTTCTAAGGAATTCCCTGGGAGAAACCCTAGTTGCCTCTATTGTAAAGCTATGGACCATGAAGTATTGGATTTCCCTTTTATGATTGCTAGACTTGAAAAGATGAATATGGAACAAGAAAACTATGAAGGAGATCAAGAGACTAAAATTATAGAAGAACCCCAAAAAGAATCAGAGATCATGTTACTGAAAATAAAAGAAACCCTAGATGACCATAAGGATGTCAGTTTGTCAGAGATCTTCAAAGAAAAGGAGAAAATCGAAGTAAGAATAGGAGACTTCAACATTGATTGTGCTCTGGATGAGGGAACACCAATGAACATTATGACAGAAAGCACTTGGGAAACCCTAGGAAGGCCTACTTTGGTCCCTTCACTAGGAACCATCAGATTGTTTAAAGGAAAAATGGTAATCCTATGTGGAAAAATTACCCAGATAGCTATGAGTACCCATGGAACTTCGACAGAGGAAGAATTCAAAGTTATTAAATTTATTGATGACCATGCTCCATTTCCATCTTTGTTAGGCAGGATCTGGATTAAAAAAGACCAAATCTGGAGAACAGAAGAAAAGGACGCTCTAGAACATAAGAAGCAAGAACTCATGGAATTTATGTCTAGAAGGATCTCCTACTTGATGAAATAACAAGAGAATATACCTAAGCCATTAAGCACCAGGGACTTGGGTATCAAAGTTATAAGAGCATTAGAGGAACCATAGAAGACCGAAATACCTAATCCATATGATGAAGAAGTATTACCTTTGGATATGAAGAAAGAACCTAAGCAGCGCGAAATGACTATGTCAAGAGAAGATAAGAATCGGAATGGTAAAAGGATGATCGAGACGAAGCTTACTGGGAAAAAGGCTAGGAAGATAAGTAAGAAGAGGGCCAAAATAAAAAAGTTACAGAAGACTCCGGAGGAAACTCGTAGAATGAAAAATCACAGGAATCAAGCTTCGCCAAGATATCAGAACAACGACCTATGGCACTTCGCCATGACACAGAATTATAGTCGTTGGAAGCCAATATAACCATTCAACTTCCTCTTTGAATGGGTCGAAATGCCTTTATGGCTCACCACTAGACCTTTAGACCATGCCATATGGACAGATCATTAGTTAATGTAGCCTCTTATCCGTTGCAAGCTGACAGTTGCTAAGTTTCCCTACTTAGTTCGTTGCACCACACATCGAAAATAATTTTTCTAAATGAAAATTTGAGCCCGAAAATTGAGATTACTTCACCCTGTGATCATTGCCTTGTTCTCATACTATTCATCATAGTCTCTGAATTCATTTTCACACCTAATATAGTGGACCCAAGATTGTATGTTGGATGAGCTCAGTGTTGTTGAGAAAGTAGTTGAAGAAGTTTTAATTGACTTAATGGCTGAGAGATTGATGTCAGAAAGAAGTATGTCTGCTGGTGTGAAAGAATCATCAATAGGAGGAGTCCAAGATTCTCCCTCCACTGCTTGCGGAGTAGGACCTTCCAGAACCACGACTGATACAAGAACAAAGCACAGAGATGATATTGCAAATGCCAAGCTGATCCCACGCATTCTACCAGTTTACATACCACCTTTGAGCGGAAAGATTAACCACAACAGTGTACCCAGAGACGTTGAGTACACCTTGATCACCGTGTATCTTCTGAAAGGTGTGCGTGCAGTATGTCCTGACCAGGATAAGCTTCCAACACTGAAATTTAATGATTTTAACCTTGGAGATCACAAAACCTACAACATGTTAGCTCTGCACAAGTACTTAACCAAGACCAAAGGCATAAATCCTAAGATTGTCCCGCATTCCTGGACCCAGAACCTCGCGCAATCCACACTTCTCAATGTAATGAAGATCCCTCACTTTGGTAGACACCAGGAGGTCAACGCATGTGTCAAGTTGTTGTTGTATTTCTACCATGGCAGATACTTATGGTTGGACCGTCGCATCACTATGGATATGAATATTATCAATCGGATCACAAATATTAGCACGCAAGGCCTTGACCCACGTGACTTTTACCTAGGCAAGACCTCATACCGAGCACTAGCATAGTAGATAAAAGAAATGTATGGTTATGTAGAGAAGGGTATGCGAGGCTACAAGGTAGCCTCTATCCAGAGTGGTGTAGTGTGCCTTTCCTGTCAGTTGATCGCAGGCAAGTTAGTTCGCAAGAACATACCAACACAGGTGATTGGCTTCATAGTTGACCTCACAGGGAAGTGCGCTGAGGGACTACAGATGAATTGGGCACAGTATCTTGTAAACCAATTAGAGCTATATTACAGAGGAGCGCAAGACCAAGGGTATGAGTTCCACTTTAGTTGGTTGCTCATACTCATCGCTTTCATCACTTGGTAACTGCCAGAGGGATCCACTTTTCCAGAGATCGAACCTTTCGAACCACTGGCCATGAAGTTTTGTATGCTATGGTACTCCAATGATATGAGCAAGTAGTGGTAGTCCAATGTTGTCTTCGACACCTATTTCAACCAACTAAAGAATAAAATTTAGTCTACACCTTGAATCACCCCAAACGTACTTCATAGGTTTATACCTTTGATGAAATTCAGTGTAGACCACCACTTCACCTATATTATAGCGTGTGGTGATGAGCATAAACAAAAGATCCAATCCTAGTACAAGCTAACAGAAGATGACTTGGAGGAGATTACCAAGGAATGGTCGGCAGACCTCCTTGTTGCAACGGACCCCATAGACATGTTCGATGAGGAAATCCCTAAAGCTATGCTGGATACACCTAGGCCAAGCAAGACTAAGAAGGATGACAAAGTTGAAGATATCCCTAGCACATCCACGAAGACTACTTCGATCTCACCTATGCAGGGAGGTGATGGTGATGAGCTAGGTGGCATAGAAGTTGAGAAAAACATAGGCGAGGTTACTCCACCTAGAGAGGAGGAGGATCCCTCCGTGAAAAGAAAGATTACACCACCAAAACCTTCCTCCCAAAAGAAATCTAAGGCCACTTGGACCACGCTTAAAACTACCCTTACCCCATATGACTTCAACTTCTTAATTGCTACGCTAAATGATGTTTCACTAGAGCTCGCAGAAAAGAAAGAAGAAAAGCAGGAGGAGATATTCAACTGAATCAAGGGAGAAATCCAAGAAGTGTAGCAGAAACTCCAGTCTAGCCGAGCAGTTTCTACAGTGCCCTTGATAATAAGAACATCAGGAATAGGCGATGATCCCACTCATCTACACTATATCGTTGATCAATTCGAAGCTCACCTTCGATGAGATCAAGAAGACATAACACAAGCCACCCAAGCTTTGATGCAAGCACAGAAAGCACTTCTAGAACAACGAAGTGAGGGAAAATGGGAAAATCTTTCCCTGAAAGCGAAATGGGATGAGGAAAAGGCATAGTTGCTAGCAGAGAAACTTGAAGCATAGGAAAGGGTTCACAAAGCACTTCACTCTATGACGGTCATAGAAGTGAAGATGGAAGACCATATCCCATAGTAGGTGACCCAAATAGAAGAAGTAATCCAACAACTCCAACAGCGCATCATAGATCTGGCACTCTGCACCATGCCCGAGACCCCCCAAGAAATAAGAGATCTAAGAGAGGTCATTGATCGAAGCGCAGTTGGTCAATTAAAAACCTTTTCTCTGGAATGCAAGCAGTTGAGTGCTAGAAGCGCACAGACTTATGAAACCATCACAGAGAATCCAAAATTACAGACATTAGAGGCACAGCTCCAAGAAGAAAATAAGCATGCAGACATGCTACAGGCGCAGATAAATACTTTGACCCCAGTCGAAAGAATGAAGAGGTTCGAAGAACAACGCACAACCCAACAACAGGTACATACGCTGCAAAGTAAACTGATGGAAGTTTCCCAACAACTTCAGCCAATCCAAGAAAAGGCATGCCAGTTGTTCGCTAAACTTAAAAGCCAAGGAGCTGAAATCAAACAGGTTGTCATCACTACAGAACAACACCTGGAAATACCGCTCAATGACACAGTGATCTAGGAATTCACTGAGAAAGAGGTTGTCGCATTACAACAGGTCGAAGCAGCTCAAGCCAAGCTCGAGGCATTCGAGGCAAAATTGATCAGACCAGAGTGACTCGGGACAAGTCATAGGTGAGTGTTGGGGGCCTATTGGTCGTTGACCAAGTTTTGAAGAATACTTGGTCATAGTTGACCATTTTTGGTACTGTGATGGCTAGTCAAAGATGGAGTGCAACACGAAGCAAAAATTAGGGAAGAAAAACCTATTTTTGGGACCCTTTAGGGTTTTGGGTTGATGTAATGGGAAAGGGATGTCGGCCGGTGGGTTTACCCACGCTTAGGCCCATTTTTTAATCTATAAATAGATACTTAGGCAATGTAAGTAGGAGACAGTATTACATCTATGTGATGTATAGCTAAAGTCTTAGTGCTAGTAACTAGATTTGTGTGATCAGATGTATATTGCAAGTGTTTTGTGCATGATTGTAAGGAGATTGAAAATCTAAGTGCAAGTTGTTGTAGTTTTGGGCTGAAGTGCAAGGAAGAAGGATCTAGCGAGCTACGCAGATCTTTTGTCCTATTCGAAGCAAGGATTGTTAAAGCTCTATGTTGTAACTATTTGACTGAGATAATAAAGAAGAAGATCTTATGGACGTAGCCCCAGGGTGGGGGTGAACCAAGGTAACTTTGTGTATTGTGCTTTGTGCTTTGAACTAATGTGTTTATCTCCATCTTGGCTAAGTTATTGATGTGATTAAGTAGTTTTAGTTATGCTTTGTGCTTCTGAGATAGGAATGAATGTTAGATCTGATATATAAGATGCTTAGTGCCTGATCTAGTGAATCCAATCTATATTGTTATATCTAAGTGATGAATTATCTTGAATCCAAGTATATACTGCGATGCTTTGTGCTATCTGCGAAGTGTTGTAAGGGTTCAATATTGATAGATAAACCTTGCTAGATAATTGATAAGTGTTATAATCATAGATCTGTTTCCCAGCTAAGGTCGCAGACATCTGAGTCCTACAACCACCCCTGCCCCTACCTCAGGTGAGACTTTATCTACTTCGCAGGTGTTTCTGAAAGGGCTGATATTTAGGGTTTTGTTGGTGCGCTCTTGAGCGTTGAACCCTGGGTCTGCCCCTGTGCCAACAGGGATTACCTTTTCCAGGAACCCATGGTTCCCTGGCCTCCTTCACATAATTCCTTTTCTAAGAACCCATGATTCCCTAACCTCCTTAAGGGAGTTCCTTTTCTGGGAATCCATGGTTCCCTGACCTCCCTTAGAGAGTGTGTTTTTTAGGAACCCAATGGTTCCCTGGCCTCCTTCAAGGAGTGCATTTTCCAGGAACCCATCATTCCCTAACCTCCTTCAGGGAGTTCCTTTTCCAATAACCCATGGTTCCATGGCCTCCATCAAGGAGTGCCTTTTTCAGAAACTCATCATTCCTCGACCTCCATCAGGGAGTGCCTTGTTCTAGTAAATCATCATTCCTTGACCTCCTTTAGGAAGTTCTTATTTTGGATACACATTGTTCCTTGGATTTCCTTAGGGTGTGCCTTATTCAGGAATCCATCATTCCCTAGCCTCCTTAAGGGAGTACATTTTCTAGGAACTCATTGTTCCTTGGCCTCCTTCAGGGGGAACCTAAAATTTCATCAAGGTGCCATTTTTCCTGCCAATTTTAAAAGAATGTGTATGATTTCTCACTATCATTTCATCAAATTTATGCAACATGTTATTTACTATCATGTATTTTTCACTTCAGGTATTTGGTTTTTATGTGCATGTACTCATCGGCAAGCTCATAACACTTACAATTCTCATAATCGCATGGCCCCTTCATGTATATGTTTAAAAAGTGGCATGTAGTCACTCCCTCTTAAACCAATTACATTTTCTAGTATCATCCATTGGTGCATGCCTCTAGGTTCACAATATATGGTACCACAATAATTTCACCTAGTTCCACTTGCATTTAGTTGCTATGAGACAATATTGTTTTCTACCCCCATGGGATGTCTAACACATTTTTATCCCCCAATAAAAATGGAACCCATGCTATTTTCACCCCATAGGCACATGAGTCCATATAGTTTGCACGTTCAAGAATGAACCTCATACTCCTTCTCAATCATATTGCTAGCTCAGACCCCTCTGAACTCCTGGATCATTATACAATTTGATTGGATAAGTTGAATGAAATCTCGCATTATCATTGGCCCCTCATATTCTAAAAGATAAGTTTCCCATATATAGTCCAATCCTCCATCACATCACCTACATAGAGATCCACCCTTGGTCCCCCCACCCTACATTTTGTTTCAGACACTTGTGTCTCCATAGGCCAAGCCATATTTACACTGGGGCACTTGTCTATGTGCATGCACATTCAACCGAAACCATTTTTTATTCATTTGGTAACTATATAAAGTACCTTTTGATTTCAAGCAAGTAAATAGATTTTGACCATCACATTCGATGGCACCATTTTTTTACCTAGCGACAACCCTTGTTGCCATTGGTTGGGGTATTCATCTTAAATAATAGTTTATCTACAAATATCCATTTCATTGGCCAAACCTTGAGTATCCCAGAACCCTCTATCAAGATATTTGAGATTTCACCTATAAAACACTCATTTTGCAACTCCTCATCTTCAAACATCAATCAACAAAACTTATCCAATATGTGATTTCCCCTTGACATTAGATTACCTTTTATGATTGTTGCCATTTCCCTCCATCGCTAATGATCCAACCAAGGGAATTTTTTGAGTACCCCTTATTCCCAACTTCGTCCATTTTTACCAGTCAGTCAACCACCTTACAAGTCAGTACCTAATACCATATTGACAATTGATTTCAAGGAGCACTTTTCTCCTTATAGTTGTCGCTGCAATCCTGTCGATGTCAACATCAATTTCTAGGTATATTGTAGTATCTTATTTTTCATTACGTTAAAAATGATGATTCTCAAATGGGACATAGAGAGTCATCATTTCTTCCATTGACCTCGCTGATATTCGACATCAACATCTATACATATCAGGGTGGGCCTTACTTAGCAACAATTGTTGTTTTTAGTACCAGTCGAAGACTACTAAACTTGATAGGCCATCAATGCCTCTGAGTCATGAAAACCCATCACAAGTATCCACTCCAAGTTTCATGGAATTTTCTCATCTCAAAACCATCATTTGTTGTTACCAACACCCCCAAGGGCACTGTCGATCTCTACTTCATCAAGCTCTCATTTATTGTTATCATTGTAAATTATTTTTGTTTTGGAACGAGGATGGGACATGCCAACCTTGTTTGTATAAATATTCTTATTATTTTTTAGGGTAGTATAAAGTTCCTTCTCCCTCCAAATAATAGTCCTTGTTTCTCTCTCTCTTTCTCTCTATACAAGAAGTCACTACACCAAGAAAAATAAACCATGATGCATTTAAGATATGCATTTTCTCCTAACCTCACACATTAGGGGGAATCCGTTATCACCAAAACATCACTCAACAAGCTATACATGTGATCACCAAAGAAGTCATTAGTTTAATACAACAAATGACATACTCTCAACATTAACATGCCTTATTCAACAAAGTAAAAAACAATGGAAAGTGGGTTTTTAAGAATCCACGTGACCTGCCAAAACACATTCATCACCATTAATGCATGCCAATGTAGGCTAACAAAGAAAATTCCATGCCATTCATGCACTTCAATGTGATTGTCGCCATCGAAACCCATGCGGATTTGATAGACAACACATTAATGAGGTCATTCAGATCTCACATGACCTCAATTCAAGTGTACTTAAAGGAGCCGACTCTTCATCTCTAAGAATAGCTCTAGGACCACTCAAATGGTAGGTGATCCACCTATATGAGGGATATTCTTTCACACTTGGAGCTAGATAAATAAATACTTGAAGAAATCCTATATAAGAAGGCCATGAGTATGCATTAATAAGAAGCAATCAATGTATTTTTATGCTATTGGTTTTAACTCGAATAATCCTCTTTTCTCTTGAGTTCATTAACACATTCATAAATAATCTTGTTTGGTGTAACAAATCTCTTTCCTCTTGAGATGTTGGGTGAATTTCTTCACACTATTTTACTTTGTTTTGAAAAAGAGAGAAGAAAAGGTTCTAGTGGGAAAAAAAAAGGACCCTCTCAAGGAGGAGTAAGATATCCCATTTGTGCTCATACTTCCCTCTTAGGTGTTATCAATTAAATCCTTCTCCATTGGTAACCACTCTTAATGTTATTATTTTTTTAACTCTTGTGTTTTATGTTTCATGCATCTATTTCTTTATCTTAATTTATGTTATACATAATTTTATGGTTCACTAACCCTCCAACTATACTAACTTTGGTGTTGATACTTCCTATGTTAGCACTCAAGGGATGCCAAGGGATGTTATTTGCTCACCCTTGTGAAAAATTATCCCAAAAACTTTGGATTTAGAAAAGAATGAGGAATGGATGCCACTTGTTTAAAATTTCAAGGAAATGTATGATGTGATAAGAAAAGACCACCTTGTTGAAAAGGGGCCTCAAGAAACAACTTGTTCTTCTCTTGAAGATGATGAGGCGATTCAGGATTTTGTTGCATCTCCTCATGAAGAAAATGATCATGATGAATCGTATCATGATTCCATGGGAAATCAAGAGGCATTCAAAGGGAAAGTATATGAAGAGATCCTTGATGAAAAATATTTCAAGCATTCGTCCCTTCTCCTCTGCATGGAATCAAGGGTTTTTTATATGATACACTCATTTCCAAGATTTTGAGTTTTATGATACATCCTTTAGCAACTTGGAAAAGGAAAATATAATGGAGAAAAATTTGTTTGATGAAGACAATGACATCAGAGAGATTGAGAATATTGATGCTCTTCTCCATATTGAAAAGACTTAAAGGTGATATAACATGTTTTTATTTTGATGGGGATCCCATTTATGACACAAATGTTGATGGTTCGAAAGATATGATTTCATATTTTTGATCTTGTGGACAGCCAAACACAACCAGGTAATGTGAAACTTACTTCATGATGCATGAGAAAAAATGACATACCACCAATAAGGCTGATTTACAAGTTCACAAAGGGGGTTTTCATGGCCAAATGTCAATAAAATGTTTTCAGCCATGGATATCCTTGACTCATTGCTTCCTTATAATCAATATTTCATTAAGTTGGTTGAGAAACTACACTCTCATACATCATTTAGTAAATTCTTGTGAAGGGAAATTACTCATGTGGTTATATATCTCTTCTAGAATAGAAGAAAGTAGAAAGGAAAAATAAGAGAGAACAAGAGTAGAGAGTGGTAGAAAGGAGAAGACATAGGCTACCATGTTAAGCATTTGTAATCCTTGCTAAGATCTTTTAATTCCATTGTCCGTACAAGGAAGAAAGAATGATAATTCAAGATAGAGAATAAATAAATAATCCCTCACATGTAAACATGAAATAGAAATATGGATTAGATTGAGAATCTTATCCTTAGAAGGAGGAGTAACAATTGAGAATTTAAACTTGTAGAATCGAAGACATTTTTTCATGGAATCCTTACGCCAGATAATAAATTAAGAAGTTATGAATTTTTACGTTTGAGTGCAGTTGTTGGTTGTTTTCCATTCCTAAAAAAAAATAAAAATAGTTATGGGTTTTTATGGAGGGTAATTAGAAAAAAAAAACATTTTCATTAATAAATATAGTATTTCGTCACGATTGATTTTATTAATAAAGGAGAAATTACTTCTGATGAGTTATTGACGAGTAATCTTGACAAATATTTTGAATATAATTATTATTGGTTAATTAAAGTCCTTGCTCTTACTAAGAATGTTAGAGTTGGATAATGTTGAATTACTCACGTGATAATCATTTATTTGAATCTTTCATAAGAAAATTAGACTTGAAAAATGAGAGCTAGGAAATAACAAATTTAATTTAATATGACAATTCCTATCTTTTTAATTTAGTCTCATCCATTAATGTTGAGAAATTAATGGGAATAATTTTGAACTTCATGTTCTATATTCAAGTAAGTGTATACCTCATGTCCCTAGACATGGGACATAATTACAATGAATCATTATTGTTTCCATTTGAAGGAGACTCTCATTGTTATGCTTGCAACAAGGTCATACACTATAGCCTATGATTGCTATAACTATGGTTGGCTTGCCAAGAGACATAATGGGTTCACTTCATGAACCTATGACATAGCATGTGCATTCATGGGATATTAAAAAATACCCTAATTTCACTATATATTAAAGAATACTTCCCAAAATCCTTTTGTTGAACTCCCCTCCTAATACACCTTTCAATTAGAAGACCTTTTATTTTCCCTAGATATCCATTTTTTACATAACATTTTTAATACTTATATTTACTTTTACCTTTACTATGGTGGCATGGCACAACTCTTATAAGCCTTGGATGAGGATTATGCACATTGGTGTACTACCTTTTTTTTTTTCCTTATTTTAATTTAACCAATGAACTGATTGGATATTAATGGAGATTCTAAAAACACTAATTTCTTTGCATAACCCATTGAAGTCAAAAGGTCCAAGTTACCCAAATCATGCCTCATCTTCTTTTTCCCAAAGGAGTGACGAAGCAAAGAGACTAGTAGGAGAGAGAATGGATTTTGAGTTATCAATATGTTAGTTTCCACATCATACTCCTTAGTGGGTGGGGGAATATCATTTATAGAATCAATAGGTGTAGATTCTTATGACCATTTATTTTTTCCGAACTAATGGGGATTCACTACATAGTCCTTCCACTATGTATCTTTTTCATAACTTGGTAAAATCCTCAATTTATAATGAAACTACTGGTCACATACTTGATTTCAATGAGTGAAAAATTAATTGATACATGTAGTAGGTTAATATGGGAGAGTTGGGTGATATGTCAAGTCCTATACTGGCCAAGTAATTGCATAAATTGTGACAGATGTTAGAGTTTCATATGTTACAGAGAGGGTTATGGACACAGAACAATGAAGAAGAAGAAGAAGAATAAGAGCATTCAAGGAGAATGGACATGCTGTTGTTGA
Source organism: Picea abies (assembly GCA_900067695.1). Classification (NCBI taxonomy): domain Eukaryota; kingdom Viridiplantae; phylum Streptophyta; class Pinopsida; order Pinales; family Pinaceae; genus Picea; species Picea abies. The sequence goes on along the minus strand of CBVK0101768988.1, from coordinate 3,957 downwards.
TATTAACGGTGCAAAACAATCCAATACAAATCCACCTATTCAAATCCCCCACGCCATATGATACCTTATTCAAACCCCCTAATACCAAATAATAACCCCTCTTGATACCTAATTCTCACCCCTAATTATCTATATGATTTTAATATATTAAAAATAACCCTTAAATCCTACACACTAGGTGATATATGTATTTCATTTTTTTGAGTTTTAAACACCCTAATATGAAATCATGTGGTATAATATTGCCTAATTAGTGAACCCCCAACACCAAGAGATCACCTCACAAGAAAGTTGATCGGTTGGAGTGTTTCAGATAGATATATGCAAGAGAGAACCAATAATGGGGTTCCACATGTCATGATGATAAGAAAACAACAACAAGAACCCATTCAATGAGTTTGTCATTAGCTACTTAGATGAAATGATGAAAAAATTTGGATAAATTAACATAGTGTGCAAAGGGAAGAATTATATTGGTTTAGCCATGTTCTCGCCCCTTTAATATCCAAAAACTATAAATCAGACTTATTAGTAAGTCAATTTTGTGTGTCTTCCTAGCATTCAATCCCTTCTAGAGACAATATTTTGAAGGCTCCACTAGTCGATCTTAAGCTCAAACTTCTCACCCATTAAATAATTCCTCCATAAATTTACTGCGAGCATGGCTAGTGCTAACTCCAATTTCTGGGTAGTGCAGTTCCTTTTGTGGTCCTTAAATTACTTGAGATGTAAGACATTACTCCTCTACCGTGCATACACACTACACCTAGGCCCTCTAAGGGTGTTCTTGAACAAAGTACAAATCTATTAATGGGATTTGGCACCCTTATGAAATGTGCACTCATACATAGTGCTTCTACTTCATAATTTCCTATTCACATTTTCTTACACATTCAAATTTATGTCCCTTCCTCTGAACGGTAATAAGGGGTTTGCACTCGAGGAAGACTCCTATGACCCTTCATATACTTACTTGGTGTTAAGGCCCTTGGGCCCCTATGCTAATACCCTTATAATCATCGCATTTTTATCTTGTGAATTGGATATATTGTAAAAGGATATTTCCCCCTCGAAGTGGACTGTATTCATTGAATATTTATCATTTTCAAGGTGCTTGATTCATAACATTTGGTATCAAGAGCATCGATCCTAGGGTTTTACTACTTCAAGTGAGTCATCTTGGCATGTTCTCTATAATTTGCTTCTAGGATGCTTCAAACAAAAAAATTTGGAGGTTACTTAAGAGACATATCATAGTAGTTTGGTAAAAATTTCAAGTTCTGTTTTGTTATACCTTATGAGATATAGCCTATGGAATATATTATTTTTGACTCATTCCAAATTCAATTTTAAACGAGTCATCTTGAAATTTTCTCTATAATATTTTTTTTGGGGAAGTTTCAGACAATGAAATTTTGTGGAGACTAAGGATAAATGTCAGAGTATAGGTGGGCAAAATTTTAGGTTCTGGTTGTCTATAAATTTTGAGATATAGTCCATGGAAGACAAGTTTTGTGACTCATCCTGAAATCAATTATCTTAGCATTTTTGCTGTAATTTTTTTAGTGAAGTTTTAGATTATGAAAATTTTAGAATCATGATTTGACATAGTGAAGTACACGTGGAATTTTTTTTATATTTTGAATCATTATATTTGATGATATTTTTCTTATGGAAGTTAGGTTTTTTGCACAAGTTATTTTCTGGTGATTTTAAGATCTTTTTTCATGGTTAGAAAGCTCATTTTTTATTTTTTTTAGAGACGTGTTCTTACGTATTTAACTAACATAGGATTTTCCATTAATCAAGTAAAAATTTGGTTGGGGAAGAATACACATGGTTGGAATCATATTGTTTCACCTGGTTGGAAACCCTGTAACCCTTGTTGGTACCCCTTCAAGTAGTACTACATTGAAAATACCTATAGATGGAATATCACTTCCATGTACCTTTGGGTATATAGGAATTCCCCTAGGTATACCTAAAACCAACCTTAGATAATCTATTTAACCATCTTGTTTCTATAGTACACTGATAACAACACTCGGGGAAATTTCTGTCTAGTACCTGGGTAGTCAAGTAGTACGACTAAGGGCATGATTGAGCCACCTTAGTTAGTTCCCTGAGAGATTGATCCAAGTACTATTGTTGGACCCCACATGTACATCAACAAGATATAACACCTCACACTCCATTTTCCTTAGGACCTAGTAACATTTTTCCATGGATCCAAAGAAAGATCCAAAATTTACTTCACCAATTAAACCTCTGCAAAGCTTCTCCATGACTCTTGAAGAAAATGAGGAGATACAAAACAAAGTATCCAAATTGGACAGTCAAATCAATGAATTGAATTATAGGTCAGTGAAAAAGGTTGATTTGATAAATACTCAAATCTAAATGGGAATAAAGATGGATGAAAACAAAGAATTGATGGAATGAAAGATGGAAGAAAATAAGGAATTGATGGAAATAAATTTGGAAGAAAATAAGGAATTGATGGAAAGAAATATGGAATAAAATAAGAAACAGATGGAAAGAAAGATGGAAAAATTGGAAGAGAAGATTATAGAAGACTTAAATGGGTGGCTCCCTAAAATTGATAAGGTGTCTGAAGGGACTCATTAAAATAAGGGTAGTATTTAGGTTGAACAAATTTCCAATGATGGTAATTTTCCAGGGGATTTAACTCCAATAGTGGAGTTACTTATGGATGGTTCCCAAAAGGACTGAACCTTCCCAAGGTTGAATTAAATAAGTTTGATGGAACATAGGTCTTTAACTGGGTGAACCAAATAGAGCAATATTTTGAACTGCATAATATTTTGGATGATAAGAAAATGATTCACATAGAAACTTTGAGATAAAACCATAACAATGGTATCAATAGGTAGTTAAAAGAAATCCCCATTCTTATCATTATACTTGGGGTTTATTTACAAGAGATTTAGAAGAACAATATGGGAAATTTTGGGAATAAGACTAATGTTGGATAGTTGATTGTCATTGATGTTGTTGGTAAGTTGGTTGTCATTGATTCCAACCTAAGTGTCATTGATTTGAATAGAAGTGGTTTTCATTGATGTCAATAGATATGATGGGTGTATTTGAAGAAGTCTATAAGAAGCCCTAGAGATGTGGTTATGAAGTCTGAAGTTGTTTAAGGAATAAGGACATGAAGGATAGTGTAAATTCATGTAACACGCTCATATATGGATATTCCTCGTCATGTCGTTTCCAATGGTAGGTCATGAAGTTGGAAGCCTTGAAGAATGGTTAAGAATCCCCTAAACGGTTATAACAAGATGATACAAGTCATTAACTAAAGGGTTAAAAAATTATAATAAGAAAGTACAGGTCATCTCTAAAGTTAAGGAAAGAAGTCACATGGACAAGTATAAATACACTTCAAGAAGCCTCTCATTTTTACACACACAACTTTATTGAATATCTTCTAAGTGAGAAAGTGATCTATTCTAAAATGATGAATCTAAGGAAGTGAAAGAGTAAGGAGTGTGAAATTTTTCGGGATTGAAGAGGAGAGCGAGGGTTTTCTAATAAACCCTAATTTGGTTGACGCTCGTCGGTTAGGCTACTAGTGTCCCTCAAGGAACTCCCGCGGGTTGTAATTCACTTTTCCTGTGAGGCCCTACATGATGCATTGGTTAATTCCACGAGGTTGAGACAAATATGTAGGAGGATACTAGTACCAGGTTGTTGAGACTAATGAATAGCTACAATTCTATAATATTGTGTATTAGGTCATCTATAGGTGTAAAGATATGTTTATATGCATGTCTTGAGGGTTACATGTTGGTGATTTTATGGTGCATGCTTGAGGCATGTCTTGTAAATTCTAACCTTGTACAATATCTACTACAAACTGATATTCAGAAAAGAACAAAGAAGATACAATGGCAAATACAAACATTACACGGAGATTTTTCACCTGGAAAC